>BMAU01021135.1:0-62500 GCA_019973935.1 Trichonephila clavipes
ATCCTCGAGTTATCCCCGAAACGGAGGTAACTCGCAGATTGGCGAAACATCGTTATTCTCAACTGCGCGATTGCGCCAAACTACACGGATCATTCTCATCTTGAAAAAGATAACTCCGTGATTCCACTCAAGCCGATTTCGGAGGGTAACTCGCGGATTTGTAAACAAATATGGACGACTGCTTCGATTTTTTCTGTTTGAGGATTTAGAAACATTGGAAAGTATTGAAAGAAGGCCAGTTTTCATTCCTTAACATAGGAACAACGTTAGGAATTCTCACTACACTTTTTTTTCACATTCAGCTAAAAATTACGTTTGATGTTAAGTGATTTAATGTTATACAAAAGAGAATTCAAAACTCGTATTTTAAAATTTCGATTTATATTTTGATTGTATACGAGTATAGCATTCTTATATAATATATATATATATATATATTTTATTTAAAATTTTCCAGTATCCCTTGGTAGGTTAAAAATAGAATGTTTATTATGTATATAATCATTAATTTTAAATTACTCTAATGTCTAATAATGATTTTTAATTCATGATTTCTATAAAATATTAGAATGAAAAAAATCCAGTTTTATGAGGAATAAATTTAATTGAATCTAAAAAGTTACATTTATCTAAAACAGAACATGTTACTGAATCTTTTCCAATTCCATCTAACAAAAGTAATTATACTATTGGTATTAATCTGATTTTATTTGTCGCAAAACATTATATATACACACACATACTTATCAATGTTTTACAATATAGAACAGAAAACAAATTATACATATACAAAATATTTACAATTTTTCAGAAAAGAATATTTTGGTAGCAGAAAATTCAAAACTAACTATTCCTAATGACATTTTTTAACTTTTACTTTTACAAAAAACCTTATTCAATTAGTTATTATAGTAACTATAGTAAGTAAATTAAAAATAAAATACTAAATATAATTTTTTAAAAAATGAAATTATTCTGAAAACTTGTGAACATATTTTGTAATATTTTGAAAATAGGTATAATAAATTTTATTGAAGTTAAAAATTCATTATAAAAATATGACATCTTCATACTTTTAAAAATCAAGCAAACAATAGAATAAATTCCAGCCATAATAATAAATAGTAATAAAATGAAATCTGACTATTTAAATGACAATAAAGCTCATTTTCTTCAAAAACTAGTGACTTTTCCACCAGAAAGCATGAGAAATAGAGAAGTCGGATGTTTCTTCAATTAGTTTCTGCTGCAATAAATGATAGAATTTAGAAAAATTACATAAATTATATTATTTAGTATAATTTAAAAATGCATAAATTAGTATTGTTAATTTAATATTAAATATGCCACTGCCGCTTTTGATACATTAATTTTTTACCACACTACAAATTATTCCACAAAAAAATAAATCTTATTCATCGAAAAGAAATTTTGTAAGCTATTGCCTACTTTAAAAATAATTTTTCTTTTCTGTAAGTCTTCATTATACATAAATTTTCATACAATAAAGGGGATTATGCAGTTTATAATTTAATGAGAAATCACATTATACATTTTCAAGTTTGATTCATTGTAGACATTAAACAATGATAATTACTTTAACACATAAATCCATGATTTTGTAAGTTAATTCTTTTAATCATTTTTAATTAGGTGTAATAATTTACATCTTCTTATATATGTGCAAGAGATGTGCATGTCATCTTTATTCTTTTTATGAAAAAATACACATACATTTTACACAACCTGAGTTATTTCTTTACATAATTCTAATCAAATATTTGTGAGCACAATAGACAAGGGCCGTGGTCACAAATTCATAGCCATCGAGTTTGGTGCCTCTGAAAAACCTGAAATCTGTCATCGTTAAAAGCCCACAGGTTGATGTACTGTGGCAATTTAGAATGAGTTACTAATTCAGTGTGTTGTCCTCGATATTTGACAGGATGTTCAAATGATGAAGTTCATTGCAAATAGACCTCACATTGCTTTAAGATGCAACATTAATTATAAATTGTATTTGGAAAAGAAATTTTTGTTCAATTATTGATTCTTTTTACTCAACATTTCATAATGTGATTCATATTAGAGTTCATTTATGTAATAAAACACAAATCACTATAAAAAAATCTATTCAGAATAATACGGAAAATTTAAATTAAAAGCTAAATAAAGACAAAAAAAATCCCTGTACACTTACCCTGAGTTCCTGATAAAACACAGTATCATAATCGTCGTTGCAATCGTATCTATACGGCAATTGTTCAATGAGGGCACCCACAGCGGCTAGCAATTCATCTAACGATGGGGTCAGTAACTTTTGGTTCCTCCACCAGTTTTGTTTACAAGTTTAAACATTTTAAAGCTTCGTTTTTGCGATTTTTTTTTATTTTGCAGCTCTTATCGACTTCGTTTGGAAAGGCTGCCTGGATTGAAATCAGTAGTCAAGCAATCCCGTGCTTTTCTTTTTCTTATTGTAAACTGCGCTGGTTATTTTGCAATGAATAACATCTTCTATTTTTCAATAAGATTCCACTAGAGAAAATTTACTTTTATTTGACGTACTAGCCAAGACAAGAAAAAATAGCTGTGAATCGAATGTCTTGCGCCGAGATACATGTAAACAATATACCACGTGATTATCAGTGTCCAATCACAACGAGTTTAACATCTCGCGAACGCTTAACCTCGGATCCGGTAATCGTCAGTTCGAGAATAAGAAAAGGGGAATTACTCGGGAGTTATCGTCAAGAGGGGGTTACCCAATCCGCGAGTTTTCTTTTCAATAACTCGCGATTGAGCGCTACCACCGATAGTGGGCAGTTTTCCCAATCTGGCGCACGGAAAGTCAAAAATGAAATATTGCGCGAAATAAAATAACAACCCACAATTTATGATCCTAATAGGTTTCCCTAGCCATGTGGTAAATAGTTTTTGTCAGTACGCGAATGGGAATTGTCAACAATTATCGGTTTAGATCGGGTTTGTTCTTGCTACAAGAAACACTTTGCGAGAGCCTCCTTTTCATTTGCAAGTGCTATCTCATCGTTTCTGTCTGTAAAGGATTTTGCAGATTTTAGCGGGTTTTTTTTTTGAAAATAGATACCATGAGTAAGTAATTTCTTGATTTGACTTTCAAATTAGGTTCAAGTTCAATTAAAAATTGTAAAAAAAACAGCATTTAACACAGCATGTAACTCCTACTAACGTATGTCAGTTTTTGTGTTTAATGGACTAGAACTTTTGGGATTGACACGAATTGTGATCACAGTAACACTTAAATCACATAGAGTAGATATAGACTTTTAATTTAATACCAAATTTAGCTGCTACTACCTGCTACTCCCAAAGTTATGATATTTTTCAGTGTTGGCCGATGGTATTACTCAGCGTGCCCTATTCAATGTGTAGAAGGAAAAGCAAGATACAAGCGCAAAACTAATGATGTTTTGAGTTTAGTTAGGACTACCACAGAATTTTATAAATATCAGGACCAGCAGCAATTAAAATTTAGAAAAATTGTTAAAAATTTCTGCTTGTTTGTAGGGGAAAAATGGATGAGGTGCCACATAAATTAAAAGTTATCCTAGTCGAATGATTCCGTGGTTGTCGGGGGAGTAAGATTTATATTATATTTTATTATTTTGAAGAAAAATATATAGCTAATATTTTAGTGTGTTATTTCATGTTTATTTAAGCTTATAATAATTATTTTTCAGAATTATAAACATGGTTTTTTTCTCTCGGTTTTGTTTTTTCGTATTCATTCAAAATACTATTTCTTCCACAATTATTTACCAATCACTTCCATTTTTTTCCCCTGTGTCTTATATGTAATGTATGTAACAAAATTGGGGTCCATTTTCTGTAAATTGAATACTTCTTTAAAAAATGGAAATGTGGGAAATATTATACTTTTGGTTGAATTTTTAACATATATATATCAACATTTTATTTTTTTTCTCCAAAACTAACTAAGGTATTGTAAAATCGATTCCCTAAAAGGTGTTTAAAAAAAATATCCTCAGAAATATTATAAAAATCTCATGTCAAAAAATTAATAAACACAAAAAAGAAAGTAAAATTTTAAAAATTTACAAATTTTTTAAAGGAAATTAAATTTATAAAATTGTGCGAATAATATCTGCCAAATTTTATCTCGTATCACTGTCTTAAATAAACATTATATGAAATGCTAAAATGTAATTTTTAAATACTTAAATAAAGAAAAAAAATGCTCAAAGGGAGCCGAGTCCATTTAAATATTACCTATTATCCTTCATTGTATATGTACAATGTTATGTTTGATTGTATTTGTTTAATCTTTAACAATTATTCAATTTAATTTTTTAACTTGCCACACTCTATTTCTTGTATATATTCTCCCACGTGTAAATTACTGCTTCTGTTAATATCCTTAGATCCTTGCTCAAAACTAGTTCCACTTAGCAATCAATTATTCTTGATCAAATTCAAACTTGACATAAATTAGTTAAGACCCTATTGACCTTATTTGTTAGTAAAAACCAGAAAAGACTACCCAATTTACATTAATTACTATGATTTTAGATCATTATGAAGACTTTAAAGCCAAAAAAAAATAATTCCCGAGTGACAGATTTGAAAACTGCCCACTGTCCGTCGCACTGTTCAGCTACACACGAGGGCTTTTGGCGAAGGACCACGTAATTTTTGAACCATGGTCAGTGACGTGGACGACACCTAAGCTGGCACTCCTTCCTAACTACAACACCACACCAAAGCCAAGAGGGAAAATACTCCTTAAGGTCTATCGTTTTTCCCTTTTTTTACTTCATTTATCGTGAAAAGCAGTCCGACACCTTACTTATACTAGCATTCTATCCATGTAACCCACCTCAGAGGCGGCTCTAGGATCGGACAAACCGGACCCCTGCCGGGGCGGCATCTAGATCAAATTTGAAAAAAAAACTTCTTTGTTAGAAAATTCTGATACATTTTCTGAAATATTATTGGATGTGAATTTGGTATTTCATTTAACGTATCTTATTTTTTTTTTACTTTTTACTCTGTATATTTATTGACAGTTTTCTTTTACGTTAAAACTTGAAGCGCTCGAGGTAGGAGTATATGTTAAAACAAAGGCTACCAAACCTTTTTTGTCTCATAGACCTCTTGCCATGTTTTTCGGTTTTGTGTAGACCCCTACTTTCCTAATATTAAATTTCTGCAAATTTATCAACTTAAGTATTTTTTAAAAGCTGGTATAGCACTACTTACTTTAAAAATTATGTGTTTCAAACAGCAGTTAAGTAGAGTGTTTAAAACTTAAGAAACACATAAGAATAAATTAAATTAAAATTTAATTAATATTTGAAATAATTGTCACATAAAAATAACAGATGTTTTAAATCTGTGGGATGAATCTGTTGCTTCAATAACAAATTTGTAACATTTCGCTTTAATCCTTTTAGATTTAATCCTAAGTCTCCTCGGTTAGTAGAATCCAATCTTCTTTTTTTTTCTTTCTGTTTTTATTTTGGAGATTGTCAAGTGCTCTGAAACGTCTTCTCTCTGAAAAACAATTAAAAACTTTCTTGAGATGTTCTATAATTCGGAATAAATAACAGGTATATCTTTTTAAAGCCAAAATTGCTGTGACATTCGTTTCTAAACTTTACCTTAAGATCTTCTTTAGGGTTATTAAAATCTGTTCCTTTTGTAATTAGACATTATTTTTTAATATGACAACATGAATTCATTACCTACTGTGATATTACCGAAGTTTCTCAACCTAGTTTCAAAACCTGAGTAAGGGGCAGATTGTCTGTGACAAAAAAGAGAAACTTAAAATTCGTGACGTCCATATTTATATTTCTTTAGCTTGATTCTGGCAAAAAACACTGAAATGATGGTCCTTTTTTAATAAAATTTATGCTGTCGCCTTGTAACTGCAAATTAATCCCAGTAAATTTAATAAATAAAGCTGCTAAATAGGTAAATCTGACTTATATTGTTTAAATTTTCTCTTAAAATTAAAGTCACGATCTAGTTTAGGCTATCGTAGACCCCCATTTACACTTTATAGACCCCCAAATTATATTTCGCTGACGTAGACCCCTTGTTGGTCGTCATAGACCCCTGAGGGTCCATATAGACCACTTTGGGAATCACTGTGTTAAAACATATATTTACAAATCTTTCACTAGTAACTTTCTCTCCATCCCGGAGTGAGGCACAGCGGAAATTTCTTTCACCTTTACGATGTTCGGTTTCAGCTATCAAAAGGAGGACAAGGTTAATAAGAGGTTTTGTTAGATAGAGGGCCACAGGAGATGTTTTATTTTTAATCTTGAGTGTAGTTACAATAAGTTAAAACAAACGCTTGTGATCCCCACCGTTAGTAGACTATGTTTAGAAGAAATTGGCCTGCTTAAATGAATGATTCCTTTTCTTACATTTTACTCGTTTGAAATAATAACAAGTAATTATGTCCTTAATTTCGAATTATTTTGAATTTTTTAAGACTTAAAATAATATATATATATATATATATATATATATATATATATATACAGAGAGAGAGGGGGGTGGCATTCCCCCCATTTTTGTCCGGGGTGGCAAAACTGCTAGAGCCGGACTGACTGAGACCCTGCCCATATTAAAAAAAAAAAAAAAAAAGGCGTATTTCATCCCTAGCTTGCATTCAAATGCAAATCTCAAAGGTTTTATAATTCCTTGGCCATTGTGCTTATGTCGTAGGAAATGAGGAAATTAGAGATTTCATCAAATCCCTTTGGGAGACGATCAATTCACGAAAGATGTTAAAATAACGTCTCTTTGAGGTAAAATGATTTGATCAAATCCCTGAACTGTTTTTTGTGAAATGATGAAATGAACAAGTTAGCATTTGCAGAGCTCTATTTTCGCTTGTTACCACTCTATTTTATCTCTCATCTCTCCTCATCTGTGCCAGGCAGAGCCGGGCTTCTGACGTGAGAGATGCACCAAAACTAAATAACCAAAATATAATTTTTTTTGTTTAGTTATATTCTTTGCATTATTATCTTTCGATTGATATATCACTTTCGTGTACCTAAGAATTAGAAATTGGAAAAAACTTCAAATGAAAATGTAAAAAAAAAAAAAAAAAAAATTAGAGAATTCGACCATGCTCTTTTTTAGACAAAAAAAAAAGCTAAGAAAAGCTTTTGATAAATAAAAAAAGCTGTTTTAAAAAGGGAAATAATAACTAAAAAATAGCTGTTGCAAATAAAGTAGGATGTTTCTGAAGTACTACATTAATGTAATTTTTATTATTTCTATTAAAATGTGTGCATGTAAAATTTTTTAATTAAGGATTTTTATAATTTCAGTTCTTATTCATAACATGTTTTCCATAAAAATATAATATTTCAGTATTATGTGAAGCAAAAAACTTAACTCATGCCATGCACTTTACGCAAAACGCATTTTAGGCAAAGTTTCTGGCATGGCACACATTTTTTTAACGTTTTCTTTGAGTTTTCTAATGCAATTAATACTCTCTAAAAAGGGATTATTTATAAAATAGATGGGTTGAAATAATATGAAAATGCTATTATTTTTAAGAAAAAATATGCAGCTAATATTTTAAAGTGGTATTTTATGTTTATTTAAAGCTGTCTTCGTTAAATGTTCGAATGCCTCCACTAAACACGAAACATATTTTCGGACAGAAAATTTGCTCAATTTTTTGAAAACTTGCAACATTGTAATTCATACATCTGTTTATATTGTAGTGAAGGTAGATTAGAACTCTGCAACTTCTGATCCGTAAGCATATAACATATCCACCATACTAAAATGATCGTCTTAATACGGAAGCTGTTATTGATTATATAGATACCACCGCCACACACTCCCCTGCCAGTGAGTCGGTGGATAGGCGAATGAACGATAAGGTTGTTATGGTGAGCGTGTGAGTTGTTGCTGTTGCGTCATGAGTGTTTTGACGGCTTGAGTGTTGCGTCATATGGATCTGATGGCTTGCTGTTGTGCATTATGCGTGTCTGACGGCATTTAGTTGCTCTTGCGGCTGACGGATGGCGCCACGTCTGCTCTGCGAATGTTTCGTTGTTTCAAAGTTCAGCCATTGTCACCAATGAAGGTAGATTAGAACTTGGTACCTTGTGATCCGTAAGCACATAACATATCCACTATACTAAAATGATCATCTTAGTACGGAGGCTGTTACTGGCTTATATAGAAACCACCACCACAGTAGTGTTCTTAAAACTTCACAAAATATTCCATAGATAATTATTTTTACCTTTAAACACATATAAGGACATCTGATTTAACAATAGGTATGGTAAAGAAAAAAATGCGAAGCACATTTTGTACCAGAAAAAGGGTCAACTCAGAGAAACATGAGTAGTATGATGAAATATGCCGCTTTCTATAGGATAATGAAGCCAGAATATAGTATTTGTGTTGGAATACTTCTTTATCGGAAAAAGCTTCCAAATCTGGGTCCTATTCTTTAACATTACGTCGAAGACAGCCCTAAGCTTATAATAATTATTTTCTGAGAATTATAAACTTCACAGTGGTTTTTCTCAGTTAGTGTTGTTTCGCATTCAAAATGCTTCTCCTTCCACAATTATTTACCAATCACTTCCATTTCTTTACTGTGTTTTATATATGATGCATGTAACAAAATTAGGTTTCGTTTTGCTATAAACTTAATACTTTTTTAAAAAAAAAAATTAAAATGTAGGAGATTTTGGCTTTTTTTGTTAAATTTTAGCATACGTATCAACATTTTTTTTCCAAAAAAATAATTATTAAGTTATTGTAAAATCGATCCCTAAGTTATTTAAAGCATTCTTAGGAATATTACAAAAAATATTTCAGGTCAAAAAATTAATAAGTACAAAAAAGAGTATTATTTTTAAATTTTCTATACTTTTTTTCTTTAAAAAAAAAAAATTAAAAATATTTTTTAAAAATGTGTGAAAAATACCTATAAAAATTTCATCTTGTCATTCTTGAATAGAAACATTATATATGAAATGCTAAAATACAATTTTTAAGCAAAAAAAAAAAATTGTTCAAAAGGTGTGCCATGTCTTCTTAAGTAACCTTTTCCTTTTGTTAATTGGCTTGGAATAAATAATTTTTGTGTTTCAATGTCTATTGTTGTATTATTTGCTCGACAGTTAATAATGCATAGTTCACCATAAAAAAACTTTTATATATATATATATATGTATATATATATATATATATATATATATATATATATATATATATATATATATATATATATATATATATATATATATATATATATATATATATATATAATGACTAAATTATTGATATCTAAATCCTAGCATTAAGAATTCGAATGTATTGAAATGTTTATAACTCCTCGCTACTTTCCAAGGAATCAGTTTTCGTAAAATCCGTTCTCAGTGGATCAACATTCAACAAAAGAAACGTACTAACCAAATTTCAAGCCTGTAGTCTAACTGTTCAAAAACAGGAATTTTCATTTACAACGCCCCTTAACCCCTCGCAACCCTCCTTGAGTGTCGAATTTCGCAAAACCTGTTCTTAGCAAATCTCTACTCCACGAAAGGAACTCCTCCTCTACTCCTGCCAATTTCCAAGTCTGTAAGTCTGATAGTTCATAAAGGGGAATAAATTTATCTCCAACTCTTCTTAATTCCTCGCAAACCCCCTTAGGATTCGATTTTGGCAAAACTTCTTTTTGTAGCGGATCTTTACTTCATGAAGAGAACCTATGAGCTAAATTTTAAGTCTGTAGGTTTTATTGTCCAAAAACGGGAGTATTTATCCAGAACAGTGGCGCACACAAGGGGGGGTCCTGGGGTCCAACCCACCCCAAAGTCGTCGATATTTTTTCTGATTGATTATAATTCTAAGTATATAGTACGTAAAATTTAATGAAGTATTTTTTATTAATGAGAAATTAATTTTATTAATTAATGCTAATTATTTATTCAATAATTAGTTTTTTTTTACTGCGTTTCGTTCCCGAAAATCGACAAAATCAAAAGAAGCATAATACAAGAATGGTGAACTTTCAACCCGTCCCCCTTGAAAATTCCTGTGTGCACTACTGATCCAAAACACCTCTTAGCCCCCTTAGGGTTCGATTTTCGCAAAAACTCCTTTTATAGAGGATATGTACTTCATGAAAAGAACCCTTATGCCAAATTTCAAGTCTATAGGTCTAGTAGCTCAAAAAACGGGAATATTTATTTATAACGCCCTTAACCCCTCGCAATCCCCCTTAGTCTCCTTTCACACCAAACGATTCCGAGTCTGCAGCGACCATTCCAATTCACAGCCTTTCTGAATGAACCGAGATTTGCCTTCATACCGCCACTTGTCAATCATTCTTCCATCAGTTGCTGTCGAACATGGATGCTGGTTTTAATGTTTTAAGACGATTAACGTTTCAAGCTATTAATTTCACAACTGTATCCTTATTCATTTATTTTCAAATTGAAATACATAAAATAAAAATATATAAGAGAGAACAGTTTTATTTATTTCTTTTATATTTTGCCTATTAGAGCATCAAGTGTAATTATAATCTGAAAAGTAGTAAGAAATAATAAATATGAATTGTAATTATGTTATAATGCAATTACTTACAAATAATTTATTTATTTATTTATTTATTTTACAAATGCCAGGCCATTGACCATCAGGTCATTAGGCAACGGCTCTCCAATACCTTTTACAATGCAGTTAAGATCATTCAGTGCAGAGCACTCGTCCAAATGAGCGGCAGTCATGTCTTGTCCAGTGTCACACAAAACGCAGATAGGTGAAGTCACTAAATTAAAACGAAACAGATGAGCACAAAGGCAGTCATGTCCGGTTAAAAGTCTAAATTTAGCCACAACAGCAGCACGAGGGAGAACTTGGAATACCGTGGGATTTCTTACATAGTGTACTCCAAGGCTTATCACGAGCAACACGAGAAGCTGTAAGGCGAAATGATTCCCAAAAAATCCTTTTAATTTCCAGTTTGGCAGAATGAAGTGTCAGGTCTCTTCGAAAGTTCTGAAGGATACCCGTTCCCTTTTTTTTGCCAAAAAGTCTGCCCTCTCATTTCCCCCAAAGACCACAGTGGGATGGTACCCATTGAAAGACGATCTTTTCTTTTATCTTTCCCAGGAGTTCTCTACAGTTCTGCACACGTAAACAATTATTCTCATTATAGTTGGACAAAGCCTGAAGGGCAGAAGTAGAAACTGAAAGAATTACAGCTCTTTCAATGGGGGAAGACGAACAGCAAGTTGCTGAAGGACTATATGTATCGCCTCAACCTCACCATCAAAGTGAGTTGTCAAAGGGCCGGCATGTAAATAGAAGGAGAAGAGGTGACTAAAAACACCAATGCCAGCGCCTTGGGCAAAGTCCAAGAGTGAGCCATCTGTGTAAATGTGAAGCCACTCCTCCGGTGGGAAGCGGGTATTGATAGTTTCCAAAGCTATAGCGTGAAGAGCAGTTGGACTTAGATCACGTTTTCTCACATTCAGAACAAGGTCCAATCTGATGTCGAGTATTGCGTAGTCGAGTGGGTTAGCAAAAGACAGTAATTCAAAGGGCACATCATTAATGACTTTATATTGAATGTTCTTACGAACACATTGAATAAAGCCCTTTTGAGTCTTAAGATTACGTCCTCCATCGGAATCATAGTCCCGCCAGAATGAATTATTTGGGAGTCTAATAAGTCTATTGAAGAGAATAGCAGCATTCTTCTCAATTATATTAGTGAATGGCTGAAGGTCGCAAAGTAACTGCATGGCAAGTACTGGAGTAGTTTTAACTCCGCCAGTGATCATGCGAAGGGCTTGGTTATGGAAAGTGTCAAGAAGTTTTCTAACGTTCTCAGAAGCAGAGATTAGCACCTCATTGCAATAATTTAGAACTGGTTGAATATATGTCTTGTAAGTTGTATTTAAGGTATCCCTATTGCATCCCCATTTAACTCCGGTCAATCTTTTAAGAATGGAGAGTCTCTTTCTTGCCTTAGAAACAACAAGCTCAGCATGTTTAGTCCATTTCAATTTGTTATCAAGAGCGCAACCCAAATAAATTGAAACATCACTCTGTTGAACAGGCATACCGTTATAAACCAATTGGGGACTGAATGGTTGTCTATTTAAAGTGAAGAACTGACAAGTAGTCTTCTTTAGGTTTACAGTCATATTATTTTCAATACACCAAAGGTGTAATCTTTCAAGGGTCAGATTTATGATGGTATTTAGTTTGGACTGATCCCTCTTTGGTGTGCTGCACCAGATGGCAAGGTCATCCGCAAATAGAGCCGTATTGGTCAGTCCATCAGATGCCAAGAGATCAGGGAGATCATTAATAAAGATGTTAAATAAGATAGGACTAATCACAGTGCCTTGGGGCAGGCCAGTTTCACTTTGTTTAAAACTGGAAATAGCATTTCCAAAACGAACGGCCGAGAAACGCTGAGAAATGAAGTTCCTTATCCACATAAGCATATTATTGCACACACCCAGGGTCTGCAATTTTTGAATACATTTAAGCCGCCAAACTTTATCAAAGGCTGCTTCAAAATCCACAAATAGGGCAAGAGCAGAGTATCTCTGATCAAGGGCGTCCTTGATGGACTGGCCAAGAAAAACAACTTGGTTTGTGGACTGACATTTTCTAAAGCCAGCCTGAGAAGAGGACAGGAGATTATTAGTTTCGAGGTACCAGTCGAGTCGAGAAGTGGTCATTCTTTCCATGACCTTAGATAAGATACTTGTTAGTGAGATGGGGCGATAACTGTTTAAATCATCCAGAGGTTTGTTCTTTTTAGGAATAGGAACAACTATTGCCTTCTTCCAGATTGCAGGCACACCAAACTTCCAGCTATGGTTATACAGTGTCAAAAGCACAGAAAGTGCATTACAGCCAAGGTGTTTCAAAAATTCAGGCTGAAAATTATCTGGTCCGGGACTCTTAGCACACCTTATGTGCCCAACAGCCTCTCTTAGCTCTGAAATACTAAAATCTCGATGGAAAATCTCATGTCCATGAGATTGAGACGAAGCAATATTACGGATTTCTCGCCCAATAATCCTCTGTCTGGTCTTAAGGCTCTTTTTTTTTTTTTTAGGCGTTGTTTAGTTGAATAAAAATGAATTAAAGGAGTTGGAAATATCCATGTAGTTAGTTAAAACACGATTACCGACTCTCAAAGGTTCCGTCGAAGAAGTATTCGCCCTATTCTGAATCTTGTTTACAAAATTAAAAACCTTTTTTCCATCCTTCCTGTAATCGATTTTTGTTATAAAATTATTGAAACAATTACGTTTCGCGGTAAGAATTTCCTTTCGAATTAGGGCGACACTCTTTCTCCAGTTTTGGACATCCTCTGGATTTTTTTACTTTGTTCAGCAATAAAACGGGCAGTAGAAGATTTCTCTTTTAAAGCAGCGAGATTTTCATTCCAAAAGGGTTTATAGTTAAACTGCTTAGCCCCTAGGAATCCATTTCTTAGCAGTTTCAAAGATAATTTTTACAAATCTGGAGAAAACTCTATCGACGCTTTCACCGGCCTTACAGAAACTCGAAACGGATTCGAAAATAGTCTCGTTTTCCAAAGTAAAGTTCTTCCAGTCGGCCTTGGCGAAATTCCATCTATTTCTAAAGGGTCTCTTTGAATAATTACTTGTGTCAAAACCAATCCCAGTAATAATCATGCGGTGGCCTGAGCCAGGATCGTAAATGACTTCTCTTTCTACATTATCAGCGATATCCGCGGAAGCTAAAGTCAGATCTGGGTTAGTACCATTGCCATTGTAGTGCAAGTAGGTTGGAATATCTGAGTCATTATACAAAAGTTCCATTTGGTCAGCGATCAAAAGATCTTCCATTACCTTACCAGCGGAATTCTGATCACTGTAGTTCCAGCGCTTGCTGTGAGCATTAAAGTCACCGCATAGTATTGTTTTACTGGTAAAAGTCAGGAGGCTAAAGTCAAGCTTAGTGTTACCAGGTGGGCTGTAGCAACCGTAAACTTTGAAGTGTCTCTTCCGCTTCCATACATCCAATTTGATGATTTCAGCACCATTATAGGAAGAGAGATTACTAATTTCATGAAAATCCGAAATCAAGCCTTTTCTAACACCAACGAGGATGCCACTGGTAATTCTCCTCGATTTAGGTAGGATTTTAGTGAAATAAGGTCCAAAAGTATGAAGTTTCAATGAATCATGAGACAAATTAGCTTCAACAATAATGAAAACATCAATATCTTGGGAAATTAAAATAGACATCAACTGTGTTCTTTTTCATGAGAGAAACCACCAGCATTCCATTGTAATATTCTTAGCCACTGCTGATCCTTAAAAGGACGGTTAGCACCAGAACTCGAATCCATCACAAAATGAGAGGAGAGCGGCAATCGCTGTAGCAGATTTAGCGTTAACCAGGGTGCACCACAAGGAGGCCTGCTACGTTACACCCCAACCTACGTTACCTACGTTACTTACAAATAATATATCTAATGTTTTTTAAAGGAATTTCAAAATGTTGTTATATACACTCATGTCCATAAATTAAGGATAATTCAGAATCGCGCAGAAATTGAACTCTAAAATAAAAATTTCATCAGTAGAATTATCACACACATCTTAAGGAAGAATATACAAATAACAGGAAACCACACCAGATGGCGCGAATAGTACATCACAATGACGAGAGTGTAAGAGAGGGGTATATAAGGAATGGTGACAAAGAAGTAAAATTGTTCACAAGCGCTTTAAAAAGCCTTTCAGTGCAATAACCGCATAGTTAGCGCACAAAGGAAGCATTTGGATGATTTTTTACGTGATAGAATTATTGGACGACTGGAATGGGGACGTACCCAGCTGGAAGTATCCGAGGAATTTGGAATCGCCCGGAGTGTCCTCTCCAGGCTTTGGCAACGATTCCAAAATGATGGTAATGTGAGTAGATGTTACAGCACAGGTCGCCCCCGAGTTACAACGCCGAAGGAGGACCGGTATATATATTTGGGCAGTTACTGCCAAAAGAAACAGACGGAGCACAGCATCAGACCTGTCTCGTCAGCTCTCTTCAGCTACCTGTACGACGGTTTCAAGGCAGACCGTGTACAGACTCTTAGGCACATTGGTCTATATGCTCGTAGGCCTGTCAGATGTGTTTCACTTACCGCAACTCACTGTCGCCTGCGATTAACCTGGAGTAGAGAGCATGCATTGTGGACACCACAACAGTGGTCTTGTGTGATGTTTTCCGACGAGTCCAGGTTTGGTTTGCAGTCTGATTCTCGCCGGACTTTAATATGGAGAGCGCCAGGTACCCGTTACCACCAAGAGAACACCATTGAATGATACCGTTACGGTGGTGCAGGATAACTCGCTTGGGTAGGAATTATTCTTGGTTCCAGAACTGACCTGCATGTTCAGAGTGTAACGATGACAGGCCACATCTATCGGGATGTCATTCTGGAACAACATGTACGTTTGTTTCGGTGCGCCATGGGTGCTGAATTTCTGTTTATGGATGACAACGCCTGTCCTCACCGTGCAAACATTGTAGACGAATGCCTTCAATCGGAGGATATCACCCGTATGGATTGGCCAGCATACTACCGGACTTGAATCCAGTAGAGCATGTGTGGGATATGCTTGGCCGACGAATTGCAGCCCGTCAACCCTCCCACCTGTCTACTGGAACTTCGGAGGGTATTGATTGATGAGTGTGTAATATTCCCCAAGATCAGATTGATAATTTGATACTCAGCATGTCTAGGCGTTGTGAGACCTGTATTGCATCGTCCGGTAGACAATATCCGTATTAACCATCATACTAACCATGTTATACTGCTTTTGTAAATAGGTTCTTTTTTCAAATTTGTTCCAGGGAGTAAAAATAGCAATTTTTATTAATTATGTCAAGCATATAACATCTTTTTTGCTCTTTAGCTTTTTGTTTAATAAATAGACTTTACAAATAAGTCAAATCATTATCCTTAAATTATGGACATGAGTGTACTACAGCTTTTTGTAGCATATAACAACTATTTTTTTTTTGATTATGTATTTAAAAATGGTTTCCTAATACATTAATGAATAAAAAATTTTACATGCCATTTACATTTTGTTTGTGTCATATAACAAAATTTGAGATCTATGTAGTAATAAAATTGAATCTTTTTAAAAAATTAAAATTATCGACAATATCGGTGTTTTATTTTATTTTAGCATTCTTATAAATATTTAATTTTCCCCTCCCAAAATTAAATAAATTCTTATTAAATTGATCTCTGAAACTATTTCAAACATCCTTCAGATTATTCACCCCTTCCAAAAAAAAAAACCCCCACATATTTTGCTTTTAAGAATTATTAAGTAAAGAATAAAGTTTTCAAATTTCTAAAATTGAATAAAACAATAGATGTAAAATTAATTTTATTATTTGCTTAAGATTAGCAGGGATAAAATACAGTCTACACACTTGGTGACAAGAACTAGAGTTAGTTTACATAATGAAAAAGAATACTATGAATACCAAAAATATAAGCGCCATCTATTGGTATAAAAACAAACTCATGCTAACCCTAACTGGAAAATCATTATCTTTGAACATCTGAACTCCGTTTCTTTAATAGACACTTTATGTGATATAATCACCAATAACATAAAAAACAGTAAAAACCATCACTCAATTTGTTTGAATTCACTTTTTCTTTAAGAAATTGCTGGTGAATGAGTGAAGAAAATGTGATCTGCCGAATCAAGCGTGAATGAGAATGTCAGCGTATTGAACCGGTTTCGGTTGGTGTGAAGGCGGAAGTGCATCTTGGCTTATTTGAGCGGGAAATTACGAAGCCGAATCCGGGTAGACCAGAAAAAGTTTGATGGTGAATGAATCGGAGTCGTTTGGTGTGAAGAAGCCTTAGAGCTCGATTTTCGTAAAACCCGTTCTTAGCGGATCTCTGAAAGGGCCTGTCAATTTCAAGTCTGTAGGTCTAATAATTTGAAAATGGGAAAAATTGTCTATTATGCCACTTTAACCCCTCGCAACCCCCTTGGGATATGAGTTTTCATTTAAACATCTTTTTGTAGTAGATCTCTTTCTCTCTCTCTATGAAAGGAACATGTCTGCCAAATTTCAAGTCTGTAGGTCTAATAGTTCAGAAAAGGAGCTCTATTTTATCTGTAACGATCTTTAACCCTCCGACCCCCTCCCCTTGGGGCTCGATTCTTGCAAAATCTTTTTTTTTCAGTGGATCTCTACTCCATACAAGGAACATGCATGCCAGATTATAAATCCGTAGGTCTAATAGTTCAAAACACGAATATTTACCTAAAACGGCACTTATTCTCCAGCAACACCCCTTGGGGGTCGATTTTCGTTAAACCCATTTCATTGCAAATCTCTACTCCATGCATGAAATCTGCTTGTTGAATTTCAAAACTGTACGTGTCTAATAGTCTTAAAATGGAAATAATTATCTATAACGTTCTTTAATCCCCCACAACGCCATTTGGGGGTCGAATTTCACTAAAACCATTTTATAGAGGGTATCTACTCCATAAAAGGAATCTGCTTATACCTAATTTCAAGACTGTGCATATGTCTAATAGATTAAAAATGGAAATAATTATCTATAACACAACTTAATCCCCTGCAACGCCCCCTAGGGGTTGATTATCGAAAACCCACTTCGCAGCAGACCTCTACTCCATAAAAGAAATCTGATTGCCGAATTTCAAGACTGTAAGTCTAATAGTTTAAAAATAAAAATAATTATCTATAACGCCCATTAAATTCCCTGCGACGCCACTTCGGCATCTATTGGAACATAAATTTACTATAACTCAGAAACCTTCTTGGGCATGTGTCCAACCATTTCCCAAAGTTTCATCGCAATCGGATGAATGGTTTAGGAGGCATAAGAGACACACACACACACACACACACACACACACAAGCATTCCTTTTTATTTATATAAATATTCACGGGGGAAAAATGTTTTTAATTTCGAATAAATAATATGTAATTCAATGGTTATTGTTGTATTACTTACTTCTACTTTTTTTAATAATGCACCATATTTGCTAAAGAAACGCTTTTAAACTCTTGACAATATTATTTCATGATTTCACTGAAACAGGTTAGGGATTTGATCAAATCACTTACATTCCTTAGGGAAACAAACAGACAGACACCTTACAAACAGAGTTCTTATTTAACATCTTCCATGAATTGATCATCTCCCTACGGCCCTACCACACACGCATATTTGGACAATTTTTCACCCAGCTGAGGGTGAAGGGTTGCCGTACACAAAACGACATGTTCTGACGTCAGCCACGCTCTTATCCACATTGAAGAAATACTCGCTGATTTTCCTGCTTCGGAAAACGAATATCCAATATTACTTCTTTTACTTCGCTCGCGCTTTCGTTGATGGGCATAAACAGAAATGGAGAACCATTCTGTTTAAAATATTACACGCCCAAAATATTATACACCATTAAAATATTATACGTCATATATGATGCGTTTGACGAAACCAAAGATGCCATCTTTATCACAATCTTGTTTAAGACGTAGGGCACCGAAGAACCCCATTGTTTGGAATTTCAAGCAACTTTTATTTGGAACACTCAGCTCACTAGGAAAAAGTTGTTCGAGCCGTTGCTATGGCAACTAGGTAGAAATTATTCTGAATTGGTTGGAAAGTTGCTCCAAACGTGTACGTGTGATAAGGCCTTAGGGATTTGATGAAATCCTTAATTGCGACATGTATAACGTTAGTAATACAGTTAGTGAGTGAATGAATATTAACATCTCACTGTTCAGCTACACGAGGGCTTTTGGCGACGGACCACGTAATTTTGAACCATGGTCAAGTGACGTGGATGACACCTGAGCTGGCACCCCTCTCCTAACTATCACCACACCACACCACGAGAAGACGCATTTCAGCTCTCGACAGATTTAACGTGCATCGCTGCCCTACACGGCAGGTCTTTAGTGGTACTGGGCTCAAACTCATGACATGCCTGCCATGATCCGATACTCTGACCACTGGGCTACCACAGCTCATAGTAAATAGTTAGAGGTGTCTGGTCTGTCCGATCCGCTTGTTCGCTTAGAAGCTAGGGCTTCGAGTTCTAGTTAGATATCTTCTCGTTTTGTATCAGAGACAACATATCGCATACATTCGAGATTAATGATATCACACGTAAATTATGGGCGATGGGTAGCCTAGTGGTTAGAACATCGGGCCCAGACCAGAAGGCCTGGGGTTCGATGCTCGATGCCGCCAAATATCCTCCGAGTACACGGAGTACGTGCTCGTTAAATCAGTGGATCCGGAAGTCTTGTGGGCTGAACCACGAATGCAGGGGATGGGAGAATATTTTCCTCCTTTTCAGTTCCATGTCTAAATTGTGGAGGTGGAGATAGGGGGTGTTGCCCTCTATCGTCCCTTCGGGGAATTTTGCCAAGCTAAAATTACGTACTGTCACCTGTAAGGTGCTCAAGGTCAATGGCAGGCGTACTTCTAGCCCCTTGTCACGATGAATTTCGTGGGCCTCGTTTCTGACTACGTCAGACAGGTGGCATTAGTCACAACAACACGTAAATGATTTTTCTTAATCCGTAGAAAGTATAAATTAAGTAGACGACACAAATTCCTTATCTACACGCTAATCATTAAAACTCTCCCGAACTACCCCCGTATGGGGACATACAGCAAAGTTCAACATAAATTTATTAGAAAGATGACGAAATGCCATTCTCAGACAAATACTTGTTCCTGTCTGGTACATGAGAAACTCTAATCTCAGTTTAGTGAGTAAAATACCAACTTTACGACAAGTGATCAGAAAAACGCAATTAAGTTTTTCAAAACGCATTGATATATCTCTGATTATTTATCTTTAACTTATATATAACTCAATATATTCCTGATCTAAATTTCAGACGATCCAAAAAAATATCTTGGTCGATCCAGAATTTGTTTAAATTGAAATTTTTTTCTTTATTTTTTCTTAGGGTATCCGACTACGTTCAGAACCGTGATTTTGCAAAAGCGTATAAATGGATAATATTTATGATATTTAGTGTCACTTACATTAGAATACGCGTATAAAATTGTTTTAAAATATTACAACAGTAAAAAATGATTTAAGTACAATATTTTGGCAAAATAAACATAGAATGACCAATTTTCAAAACATTCTCCTTTTATGAAAAATGCTTCTATTATAATAATATTTTGCCTATATATAGCTCAGACTTCGGTATAGAGGCTGAACTAGAATTTGTGAATATATAAATGTCCATATTTTACTACAACAGAGGGTAGAAATTTAAAGAAAAAAATGCCGATAATTATTTCAATTGGTATAACTCTGAAAACAATGTGAATTTTTCAAAATTCCCAGTTTAGACTCTCTGGGAAGTCTTTTTACTTAATATAAGCAAAATATTATTATTATAGACGATTTTTAATAAAAGGAGAACGTTTTGAGAGAAAAAAGGTTATTCTAAGTTAATTTTTTGCCAAACTATAATATTTAAATTTGTTTTTGTTATAATGTCCTTTAAACAATTTTATACGTGTATTTTAATCTAAGTGAAACAAAATATCATGAAAATTATCAATTTATGCGCTTTTTAAAATCCTAGTTCCGAATGTATTCGAATACGTTAAATTAAAATTTTTGACACAGACTGCAGTAAGACTCCGGTCGAACTACTGTCCTACTCTGATGAAGGCCTAGGTAGCCTAGTGGTCAAGGTATCGGACTCGTGGCCGGCGTATCAAGAGCATGAGCCTAGTACCGCTGAAGACCGACGTGTAGGATGGCAATGCACGCTAAATCTGTCGAAGCTCAAACGTCCTTCCATTGATGTGGTGTAGAAGTTAAGGGAGGTGGTACCAGCTCAGGTGTCGTCCTCGTCATTTGACCATGGTACAAAATTACGAGATCCGTCGCCAAGGGGCCTCGAATAGCTGAATAGTGCGAAGTTAATATTCACTCAGTCTCACTCTGATTGGAGAAAAGTGAACGGAAATAAGATCGATGGCGAGCGACAGTGAGCAAGAGCTTCTGCTCAGAATAGATGGCGAAAGAGTGATGGAAGCCAGGAGAAGGAAACCCAAAAAAGGAGGGGCGGGGTGATTGGAGAAAAGCTCAACTATTCAGAACTATATATACTCAAATAGTCGAACTCCCGCGTCCGCCAACCAGACCGCTTCCTTTCATTTCCTTAAGTTTGCCCAACTTCTCTGCTAAGATTTTTCTAAATTTTTGGAGCTTCGGACTGGCTAGGTGTCGATCCGCCCACTTCACTGATCTCTGCTTCTGCTAATTTTCGTAGCTTTTAAAAAGATTTTTCTTTACTAAATTTTATCTTTTCACCTACAAAATAAAATTATTGATTAAATACTGTAAATTATTTTTATATATCCAATATTTTAAATTAACTGATCAATAGGAAATCTAGTTATTCTCTGTCATTTTCCATTCCCGATAGGAGATTACAGTTCGACAGAGCTATGTACTCCATGCAGTCTTCCCAACGACCACTGTATATCGTTCTTAGTTTTCTTATTTTTTCACATGCCGTAGCTGTCGTGTTTGGTACCGTGAACTCAATATCTTCATATTCGCAAAGCAAACAAAATTACATACTGCGGTTTTAAAAATTCGGGGAATTCTCACAAATGAAATCACATGACATTCCTCGTCTCCAATGATTCACTGTTATAAAAACAAAATTAAAATTAAAATTTATTCTCTGAATTTGGATTTATCATGTTAAATTAAAATAAGTCGTGTAAAAATAGAACCAACTCTTTCTTTTAATTTGTGTAAAATCAAAATCGTGTAAAAGCCAGTGACGTAACGTACACCTCCGCAACCGCCGCATCGCAGGGGTGGCAAAGTCTGACTGACAACAAGTACAACTCGGGCCCAGAAACCTGACTGCAGGAGGGACCTAATATTCTTCGTCACGCCACTAGTAAAAGCAGAATAAGGTTTACATTACATGAACGAACGAGTAATGTTTAAATGCTGCATAAACATATTATAACGAAGTTAGTGGAGTTTGAGCATCAAATTAATGTAAAAATACAGAAAAAGAACTCCAAAATTATTTTAAACAATATTAACAGTCAGCTAGAAAGATTTTTTTTTCGATTGGCAGTAGTTTCCATGAAAATAACCAGCAGGACGCATTAGTTTTTTTTTTTTTTTTGAAAAATATTATTTGATTACATAACAAAATTTATGATTTATGTTTCATGTTGCATTTCTACTTTTTTCTCATTATGAAATATTAATAATAAAGTTATCTTCTTTTTTATTTTATATAATTCTTAAATAAAAAAAAAAATAATGATAATCATTAAGTTTTGTATTGTACATTTTTGTTTATTTTCCTTCGTTTATAGGTCCACTATATTTAAGGTATCCGACTACGTTCGGAACCGTGATTTTGCAAAAGCGTATAAATGGATAATATTTATGATATTTAGTGTCAATTAGATTATAAAATGTATATAAAATTGTTTTAAGAATAGTATTACAATAAAAAATTATTTAAGTACAATATTTTGACAAAAAATGAGCCTAGAATGACCTATTTTCAAAATATTCTCCTTTTGTGAAAAATGCTTCTATTATAATAATATTTTGCCTGTATATAGCTCAGACCTCTGTACTGAGGCTCAACTAGAATTTTTGAAATATATAACATAGAAGTGGGTTTATCTATTTTTTACGACAACACAGGGGAGAAATTTTAAGAAAAAAACGCCAATAATTATTTCAAATGGTTGTAACTGGGAAAATAATGTGAGTTTTTCAAAAATCATAGTTGAGCCTCTGTACAGAGTTCTAAGCTCTATACAGGCAAATATTATTATAATAGAAGCATTTTTCACAAAAAAAGAACATTTTGAAAAAAGGTTATTCTATAAGTTAATTTTTTGCCGAAATATTGTATTTAAATAATTTTTTTGTCAAAATGTCCTTAAAACAATTTTATACATGTATTCTAATCTAAGTGACACTAAATATCATGAAAATTATCCATTTATGCGCCTTTTAAAATCACGGTTCCGAACGTAGTCGGATACCTTAAGGTAGGTTTTATTGTGTATTTAAAGTAATAATTTATATTTTTGCACTTTATTAAAAAATCCGACTGAAAACCGATCATTCGGCTTTTCCCTTTAAGCAAAATCGAAAACCGGGCCTTGAAATTTTATCGGGTGGTTTTGCAAACCCTATTCGATACCGAGAGTACTGAAGACTCACCGTTTTGAGCAGCCAGCGATACTCAACTTGCGTCCCATCGAGCTTTTCTGAGTGGCCTAATCATAGTCCGGGGCATCAAGAAATTCAATTATTTAAGAACAATTTATTAAAACTTTAGTGGAAATTCTATCAATAAATCAAAGAAATAAATTAAATTTGCTGTTGTTGATGTCGTACGGGTACGAATTCAAGATATTTTTTTCTATTTATAACTGTAATGGTTATATATATATATATATATATATATATATATATATATATATATATATATATATATATATATATATATATATATATATATATATATATATATGTATATATATATATATATATATATATATATATATATATATATATATATATATATATATATATATATATATATATAGCAATATATATAGCAATAACAAATAACAGTGGAGTAGTAATAATAATATTGGAAGCCAGATTCACACACTGTACTGAACTGAACTGGAGTAACGACCATTTTATGGATGAAGCTGAGTTTTAATTAGCCCTCTCGTCTTTCAAGCAAACATATCCGAGAGAGAGAGAGAGAAATAATGTAAAAAAAATTTTAAGTCAATTCCTACTTAGATCACAAAGAAAAATTTTATTTTAGCTACTTTTATTAAATAGTTACAATAAATATAAGTATGTATATACATGTGACAGAATCGCAGCATTAAGTGGTAATTAATTTTTATGAATTAGTATTAAAGTATCGTATTGTCATCCAAAACAATCATGTATATAAAATTTCAGTTCTACTGAATGCTTTAAAACGTGAGAAAAAAACATTTTCAAGTTCTGACACAAATCGCCAAAAATGATGCCAACGTGACTGTATTTATAATTCTTTAAATAATTAGTTTTAATCAATTAATTTTTATTAATAATAAATAAATTATTGTATTGTCATCCAAAATAAAATCATGTACATAAAATTTCAGCTCAATTGAGCGCTTTAAAATGTATTTTATTAACGATTGAAAATTCCACCAAGATAAATAAATATGTAAATAAATAAATATATAGAGACTGTGAGCTAATAGTAAGAATTGAAAAAATAGGTTGTTTCATGACGATTGGAAGTTGAGTATCCTGTAGTGAAAAATAAACATAGAGCATAGATATTTGTGACAAAATGTTCATACTTGCAAAATTTAATACAAGTATTACTCATTTTACTACTAAGCCCATATCGTTCAATGACACTTTTCTTCAAGGATCTTTTTCAAGAGGTGATATATAAATTAACTTTTTTTTTCTTAAAATAATCTTTGTAACAACAACAAAGTGTTTTATCGGTGTGTAATGTCACAAAATGCAGCAGTAACAAAGTATATGTACAAAATTTGTAATGTTATTGATAAACATGTGAAACAAGTTACTGATGCAGAAATTGTGAAATAGTGTTTCTTAAATACTTGCGATGTACAGTTTTATAAATTCAGGAATAAAATAATTTCAGAAATAAAAAAAAAATCTGGCTTTCAGATTCTACCTGTACTAGACGTATTGAATGTATTGCAAAGCATATTTGTGTTAGCTTAAATGGAGACTTAAAATGCGCTGCTAGTTTATTAGTTTGGTTTTATGACTACAGTGCGAATATTTCAGAAACATCACAGTGTTCGTATTTTATTATTTTTTTTTTTAATATTATACAAAGCAAAGCTCAATACACGAAGAGTTTTTGATATTTTTTCCAATGAAGAGCCAAATTAGAGGCGTAGATTATGTCAAAATTATTTTCTCTTTTATAGAACAGGCTAAAATAGATGTAAAAAAAAATTGTATGTATTAATGGTTGTCCTTCAATGATTGACTCTTAGAAAGGATTTGTACCTGTGTTGAAATAAAAATATAATTTGACAAATTTTATATAATTACACTACATTTTTCACCAGGAAAATTCGGCAGCCATATTAATAATCCTAGAATGTATTGTCATGAAAATTGTTATAAGTATAGTGAATTACTAGCTAGTATACCCGTTCTTCGCACGGGTGAATTGAAAAATTAAGCAATCCAGATTGAAGGATAAAGTAGTTTTGAATGAGTTAGTTTTACGTGAATTGTAAATTTAATAAAAAGTTTTTTACATATCTTAGTTGAACAAAAAACCACATTTGTTAAATTTTAAGTTTGTAGATCTAACAGCTGATAAAAGGGATTTTTTTTATTTATATCGCCCCGTAATTCTCTTGTGGGTCGATTTTTGAAAACATCTTCCTAAGTTGATCTCTGCTCAGCAAAAATAACACATTGTTACACATTTTGTGTAGTGAACGTTTAAAATAGAGTAAATAATTTATATCTGAATGTGTAATACGTTCATATTACTTTCTGTTGTATTTATTTTATGTTAAAATTGTAATATTCCCAAGTAACGCCGTTTCTTACATTATAATGGTGGTTCAATGGAAACATAATGAAATGTTGGTGGTAGAGCCAAGTTGGCATCATTTTTTCGACGATGTTGGCAACTTGGCCATTGATTGAAAGGTGCAGAAGTTGATATGCTGTGGCGCCACCTGGTGGGAATCTGCAACAAAGAGGATAATACAAAACCTTCTCCATAAAAAAATACATATACATGCTAATTCTCATAGTGATCGGTTGAACGGTGTTGGAGTGATGCGATCTGAGCAGAGGTCTGAGCAACATACAGGCAAAATATCATTATAATAGAAGCATTTTTCATAAAAGGAGAATGTTTTGAAAATTGTTCATTCTATGTTCATTTTTTGTCAAAATATTTTTTTTTGTAATTTTTTATTCTAATAATATTGTTAAAACAATTTTATATACATTTTCTATTCTAAGTGACACTAAATATCATAAATATTATCCATTTATACGCTTTTGCAAAATCACAGTTCCGAACGTATTCAGATACAATAAGAATAAAACAAAATTTGTCTTGTTATTTGTGTAGAGACTCGTTTGAGTTAGAGTATAAAATAAATTTATGAAAGTCTTCAATATCGGACTATTTGGCAGAAAGAAAGTTTGAAATATTGTAACGAATTTTGTTTAATTCGTGTTTAATCTTATCTTAAGTTCGTATAAATATAATTTCTATCTTGATGTAATACATTTATATTGCATTTGTTGTATAATACAAGTTGTAATATTCACAATTAACACCATCCCTAACATTATAAGAGCGTTTCAATCGAAAAGTCGAAATATTGGTGATACAGCCAAGTTGGCATCATTTTTGGTGACCACTTAGGTGGGTTTGCGACCATTTTTGTTGACTTGGTGACCATATGAATGCTTCTAGAACTTACTGGAGAAATCTATAACATCGCGATCTATGACGTAAGTGAATTTTTCAAAAAAGCGGTCGAAGGTAGACATGCTGACTATAAATAAAGCAGGAACTCCCTGAAACTGAGAGAGAGAATCTGTATTACTTCGGCCGTTGAAGAGGACGAGAGGTTGCTTGCGGATAATCTTTAATATTACCTACTTGTATTTTTAGACAATGATAGTTATGTCTGAGCGCTGTAGAAGGTGTAAAACCTTCTGGGATTATTGTGCAAATTTTACGGCTGTATCCTGTATTTTTAAGGATTGTCTTTCAATAATAAATTTCGTCACTCTTAAGGCACTTTTTTGTTCTTTGGGACCGATAGCATAAAATCCACAAGCCTCAATATACATATAAATCTTTTAAATATGCTATTACATTAAGGCACAAAATAGTCTCACTAGATTCTCAGAAATCCTTACCTGGTCTTCAATCATTAAAATATTAATTATTATTTTGTTCGACTACCCACTGGTTGACAATTTAAGTATACAAAATCTGTGAATGCAACTTAAAAATGTCTAGCTTATATTTCTCAATATATAATAAACCTGGAGTATCAGTGGAGCACGCAGGAATTTTTCAAGGAGATGGTGTCGATGGTCGCGAACATCCATCATTCTCATATCATACCCCAATTTGCTACCAAACATATTCTCTTCTTTTTTGTCGATTTTCGGGATCAAAAATAGTAAAAACTAAATTATTCTATAAATAATTAGCATCAATTGATAAAGAAAATTATTACCGAATTTATTCGAATCTAAGCCTCGCTTTTCTCTTGATGTTATTGAAAATCGTGTGTGGCTTAGAATCGAGGGATGAGGGAAATTGAACATTATATTGACTGTTCGAACATTGCAGGATAATGTGAGGTGTATTTTAATGTGTTTAACAATGGTAAAACTAATTAATTATTCACTTATTATAAGTTCTCAAAAAAAATTTTTTTTTTAAATTTCGTAAATATCGAATTTCTAAAAAACCATTTTACACGATTTTTTATTTGTTCACAAAAACGTATTGAGAATTTGGGATGCACCTTAGAGTCGATGGCGACACTTAGATTCAAATAAATACAATAATAACAATTACTCAATTAAATTTTACGTACAATATACATAGGATTATAATTAATCGAAAAAATAATCAAGGGCGATGGGGGGTGGACCTATGCCCTGCCCCCGTTGTGTGCGCCAATGTTTGTTATTTAACCTTGAAAAGCTTTTCAAAAGAAGCATTTTTACTAGATCTTTTCAATGTGACTGTTGCTGACCTACTCTGTAAATTATCCCCGAATGATACCATTGATAATTTACATAAAATTTGCTGTAGATTATAGGACATTCATTTCTTACTTGTGTAATACAAAAGATATTTCATTAAAAATAATTAATCTAAAATTTCTAATTAATTAAGTTTAACCTAACAAAGAAGCAGAAGATGTAGGCCGTATTTAAAAAGTGTTCAGATAAAATTATTATTATTATCATTATATACATGTGCTTAAAATTGATTTTTTAAAAAAATATATCATTATATATATCTTACATGCGCATTAGAAATTATGATCAGCATATATTTTAATAAAAAAGTATAATATTTTACTAATAAACTTAGTTTTAAGTTATCCTTGATGATCTTCTATCGTCATCAACAAAATAAGTGTGTTCAAAAGAACTTTGAACAAATATATTTGTAAGAAAAGTCAAAATACAAGAATTCACCTCTCTGATCGTGAATGCGAAAAAGTATTCTAGCTTTTGTTTGTTTACAGATACCGACATCAGCGAAAATTGCAGAAAGCAAACAAATTATATTAATGAATTTTTTGACAAAAGAACGTTTAGCAAATTACGTTAAAAAAACCTTTTTTGTTGTGTGTGTCTGTGCGTGAATAACTATCTAGATAAACCGGATTCTAATTTAAAACCGGATATATATCCCTCTAAATCTTGAAATAGTAAATAGAACTGCATAGGTGTGGTTAGTTTTTCAGAGATGTAATCACACATATGCATTAATTTAATGATGAAAATATGTTTTTTTTTTGGGAAAGATTTGGTACCATAAATGAATGAAATGAATAGCTATAGCCCTTTAAGACCCAACCCGCACGATTGTGCGGGTAAAATATTCTTATACGTTTTTGCTTCTGGAATAGTCGTTTGTAAAAAATGCCCCAATAGAACAATTGAGCGGGTTTGTAGAAAGTGTAAAGTATCAGTTTATATGAACAGATGGTGGTTGTAAAGGGTGTTTTTTTTAGAGGTATAGAACTTTAAATTGCAATAAAACAACGATGTATTATTCGATTGACATGAATTTTTTTTTATTCGAAAGATAATTTTGTGGCATTACATTTTAAATATGATTTCTGGCATATGAGTGCCACGGCTGGCTCGGATATAGTCCAATCTGGACGTCCAATTTTCGATGAATTTTTCCAACATTTGTGGCCGTATATCGGCAATAACACGGCGAATGTTGTCTTCCAAATGGTCAAGCGTTTGTGGCTTATCCGCATAGACCAATGACTTTACATAGCTCCACAGAAAACAGTCTAGCGGTGTTAAATCACAAGATCTTGGAGGCCAATTCACAGGTCCAAAACGTGAAACTAGGCGGTCACCAAACGTGTCTTTCAATAAATCGATTGTTTCACGAGCTGTGTGACATGTTGCGCCGTCTTGTTGGAACCACAGCTCCTGGACATCACGATTGTTGAATGAAAAAGTTAGTAATCATGGCTCTATACCGATCACCATTGACTGTAACGTTGTGGCCTTCATCGTTTTTGAAGAAGTACGGACCAATGATTCCACCAGCCCATAAAGCGCACCAAACAGTCAGTTTTTCTGGATGTAACGGTGTTTCGACATACACTTGTGGATTAGCTTCACTCCAAATGCGGCAGTTTTGTTTGTTGACGTAGCCATTCAACCAGAAGTGCGCTTCATCGCTAAACAAAATTCGCTTATGAAAATCGGGAACAACGGCAATCTCGTTTTGGGCCCATTCGACGAATCTACGCCTTGCTTGATGATCGTTTTGCTTCAATTCTTGCACGAGTTGGATTTTGTAAGCACGCAAACCAAGATCCTTCCACAAAATCTTCCATAAAGTGGATGAACACAGATCCAATTCATGTGCTCGATGTCGGATGGACTCATTCGGGTCTTCCTCAATGCTACGCTCTACAGTAGCAATAGCTTCTTCTGTACGCACCGTACGGCGTCTCTGGGGATGCGAGTTATCAATTAGAGTAAACGTGGTGCGAAAACGTTCCATGGTTAATCGAATTAACTGCTCTGATGGACGATATTGTCGACGATAAAATGGACGTAGTGCGCGATACGTATTCCGCATAGAACCATTATTTTCGAAATAAAATTGCCCAATTTGAAAGCGTTGTTCAGGCGTGAGTCTATTCATGATGAATTGTCAAACCAAACTGAGAATAAATCACTTGACAGCTGTTAAATCGGTCGCCATCTTGGAAAGTAATGCCAACTTAAACTTCTATACCTGGGAAAAAAACACTCTTTAGTTCATGTTTTACTTTTAGCTAGCAAATCTAGCTTTGTTTACAACTGCAACGAAAACACGTCTTCTTTTTATCTAACGTACAAATGTAATTATCGATATATTTTTAAATGTTTTGATACAAATTTTTGTCTTAACGCCTAAATAATTGTAAAATAGTAAAAATAATAATCATACTCTATTAATGTTGCTTGAAGAACTCAGGATTTCGTTACCCGGACGATCATGCGGGTTGGGCTACTCGAGTCACTGCAGCTATAAAGGTGCCATGTGAGTTTTCTATTCTGTTTTAATAATTTAGATGGTAGCCTACATAAAAATGAAATATATAGTTATATAATTAATACCAAATTTTCTTGGGGATGAGTCCCTTTTTTTCTTTTTCTCACTGTTTTTTTGCAATTAATTTTCTTTTTTATACATTTGTTGAAGGGTATGGCGTTTTTATCCTCCCAGCATATATCTGCAACCATATCACTTCTCCCTGAAAATTTGGGTTTTCCGGTGGGAGCGAGAATTGGCAAGGTATCTTTTTAATTTTTTTAAATAATAAAATTTTTTGATACATTTTATTATTTTTCATGGAATATTGTGCTAACTTTTAACCAAAATGTTTTTCAGGAACGAATCCTCCCACAGAAGAAATTTCGCAATTGATGAATAGATGAGATTCTGAACTTCGTGATCTTTTGGATGATGACTATGCTGGGGTAAAAACATATGAACACAACGCATACTGGAAGGAGAATCAAGTTTAGATCAGAACGATGGAAAAAAATATGGAAAGATATGGTATACAAAGACAACTTTACATCATCTTTTACCATCAAAATTTCTTGAATCCATTAATTTCATTGTTATAATTGAAGCAAATTCTTGTGGTTTCGGTACAAACAAGATGTAATATCAAATAAAATTCCTCCGAAAACTCAAAATTGATCTCTTAAAATTTAAGTTAGAGATAGCAGAAGCGCGTTAGCAGCATCTACACCTACAACAAAAGTATTTTAACTGATGGTGAGGATGACAGAGTTTTGTGTAATTCCTCCCGCAATAAGATCGAAGTATTATAATCCGCCTGCTAAAAGGCCATGCCAGGATAAGAGGTATGACCTGTACAGCCATTTTCGATATGTTGAAGACATTTCAAGGCCTCGCAAGTGCAGATTTGAAAACTATGAGAAAGCAGTTCAAAAATATGTTGTAAAAATTGCAGTGTTTATTTGTAATTATCAAAAGCAAAAATGAAGATTTAAAGGTTTTCATAGAAAAAAAATAATGAGTCAACAAAAGAATTAATTATACATCAATAATTTCCTTATTTATAACAAATTTAGTTGAATTAAGTTTGTTTCTTCTATCAACTTAGAGCCAAAAAATGGATAACTCATAAAATTTCACTGGTGATGATTTCACAGAAAACGCCCAACCCGCACGATCGTGCGGGTACCATCTATATTCCAGGGTGGGAGCAGGAATTTTTTAAATATTTTTTTCCTGTGTCACTGGGGTCCATATAGTATTAATAACCAGTAGAATTTAATATTTAAAGATAAAAATATTACGGATCTTAAAGGGATAAAAGATAAATGTTAAAATTCAGAAATGCAGATACTATTCTCTCTCTCTCTCTAGATCAGTTTTGCCCTGTGTATGAGCAATTTGAAGTTAGATTAATAATTAAAGTATTGAAAATAAATATATACCGTCTTTTGTAAAAATTAAAGCATCCTAAAAAGAACCCAATTATTCAAAATTTCTCAAGCAAATTCTTTTATATTAAATGTGCAAATTATTTGATATTTGAGAACAATGAATGTTGATATCAGTAATAGCACGCGTTTCTAATGCTCAATTTGCATTGTGTGTAACAGGTAACTATTGAGGACGATTAATCTTTTCCCATTGGCTAGTGCAGGTTGGGGGGAGGGCAACCCACGACTCGCCTTGAATAGTTTTGCGGCTCTCCAGATTCAATACAACTATACAGAATACGGATATTTTGTGCAATATTTTTGTTTTTATTATAATGTCTTGTAACAAATAAATTCCATAACTGTTCCTATTTTATCACGTTGCCTATGTTTTATTCCAATAATTGATTGTATTGGGTTCAAATATAATATAAAGGCATACATTTTTTTATATGTGGCCCGAGGGATTATAATCTTTTCCCAAAGTGGCCCACAGGGTCATTTGGGTTGGCCACCCCTGGACTAGTGTGTACAACCGATAATGCCGTTGCGATGTTGTCGAAGGGTTTGTAGCTAATTTGAACATTTTAAACACGGTGGTTAGTCGAGGGTACGTGAAGCTGGTTGGTCATACCAAGCAGTAGGTAGACATTACACCGTATGGATACTACTTTGCAAGGATTCTGAGAGCTAAAATGCCCGAAGGTGAGACAAAATAGTGAGATTGTGCATACTATTCGAACTGCCCTTATGGTACCGCCATCCGATAGGCAACGTGCTTTAGCCTCTAATATACCAGTCATCATCAAGTGGTGGTTGACCGTGACCCACTGACAACAACCTTTAAGACCTTACAACAGAGGCCCAGACAACGAATAGGGGTCCATGTGTCCGGATCCCGCATCAACTTTGACTTTTTTCCCCGATTGATTATTATCCTATTTATATAGTATATAAAACTGAAATAAGTATTTGTTATTAATAATTTATTTTATACACACACATTAATGCTTATTATTTATTCAACATATTTTTTTTCTGTTTTTTGTTCTCGCAATCGACAAAATCAAAATAGTATGTTTGTCGGTGCATTGGGATATGGTACGAGAATGGTGGACTTTCAACCCTCGACCCCACCCCTTTGAAAAATTCCTGTGAACGCCTCTGCCATATTACATCCGCGGAATCGTCTAGAATGGTTTCATAGCTGATTGCCAGCAAACTGGCACGCTTAGTGATCATAGGATCCGCATGTGGTCCAAATTAGCATTTGTTTTGCTGAGGAATCTAGCCCTTACCCCGGATGTGATGGTGCGGAGTAATATTTCCTACTACCACAGGTGACCTTGTGACGGGCTCACGCATCTTTTCTTTAACATGCCATTTGGATTCTTTGGGGCCAGAATTAATGGCAACTCTTTTCCAACCAAATCCAAGAAGTGAAGTGTGAAATAAAGATGCAAATTAAGAACCATTTAAATATCAGAAGTTAGAGTAAGCGCGATGGCAATTTGTGGCAAGTGATGGCAATTAGAGGAATGTAAACAGTCCGTGGTTCTAGATTGAAGAAGTTTTAGATAACGTTATGTGGCCAAGAATAGTAATTACACGTGACAGAGATCCATTAATCAAGGTGCATACTATTGCACACGAGGTATCGCAAGACGTCATCTAAAACTAGTGTGATCGTTTACTGATACTACAACAAGGTAGGATTGATTATTTAATATTAGGATCAGTGATTGTATTAGAATTGAGTGTAAGAGATTCAGTTATTGATAGTGGTCCGAGTTAGGTTAAGTCGTTATTATAAATATATTGTGTGTGGTGTGTTTTACCATCGTAGATTCTCTCAAATGTAAATTATTATAATCTAATTTGTTAAAGGTTTAAGTTGAACATCTTAAGAAAGTCATATTTAGATAATGTTTCCTTCTAGTTCTTTCGTTAATCCTACGCCTCTAGCTCACACTGATACTCCTAGAGATAATCACCCCAGGGGGGGGGTATCACAACGTCTAATCATTTAACAGCTCATTTTAGGATGGTTGCGTAACCCTTTATGTCCCATCATAGCAGGGCTATTTTCCAACACCATAATATCAGGTCCCATACTTCCCGCATATATCTGGACTACCTTTGTGCTGTTGATATTTTTCTTGGAACACAATTATATCACACCTTCCACCAATCGTACATATCCCTTAACTTCGCACTGCTGCATTTCTGCATTATATGATTTATTTTAATTCAACAGATGCAATATTTTTTTAATTATCTACAAATCACTTATCTGAGAAAAAAAAAGATTACTGCAACGAAATACATGCTAATTTTGTCACTAGATGGAAGTACATTTTTTCCAGAAATCACAACAATTATAAAAGTCTCTGATGCCTCAAGAACTGTGTTTTTGCTATAAAAAGAATCCATTGTATTTTATGCTTCCTCTTGTTTATTGACGAAATAAATTACCAGGTAAGAAATTTAAACATTTTATGATGAATAATAAAATCCTCATATAAAAAAGTTTTGTAATTTTAAGTACTACTGCGCAATGTTGCACTTCTGCAACATACAAAAAATGACTGAAATTCAATTTAAAACTGCTTAATTTTTTTTTCATATTTCCCCCTTATATTATTACTTGAGAACTATAGTTGATATAATTTTTTCATAGAAATTTAAAAAAATTGCAAAGTTAAGGGTTAAATGGAAACACGTATGTCTCCTACTTGGGACCCTATGATACTGCAGGTCTGGAGCAACAATTGATGAATGCCTGGGAGAATCTATCTCAAGATGACATTAGGAATCTTTAATACTACTTTCGATTTACAAAAGAATTTTTTGTCATCAAAGGGACTTAATTAATTTAACACATTCTATTTTGAAACATTCCATTATTTCTGTATAAGCCTTGCACATGTTTAATTTTAATAAAACATCAGTAACTTTCTCCATTGTGTTTCGGCCTTTTTTGCAAGGAAATGTACCCCACAGGGTTACATTATTTTATAATAATAAAATTTGGTTAATGCAATACAGTCTCGATTTTATACCAGAAATAATATTCAAATAAAACGTTTAATTATATATTTCATGTTTGTATAATTACACTGCTGACCACCGTAAATGCAACACCCTGAAGAAGGCATACAAAAACATGAAATTTACAGCATACGTTAGCGGAGGTGAGATATGCAAATGATTAGAATTTCAGCGCAGACAGACATCACGCGCGCCTGTGGCACTACCTCAAAGCGCTATTTAAGACTTGGAGATTTCGACGATTTCAAGATCGGCAATTGTGTTTTTCTTGTGGTTTTTTCAAAAAACGATCAGTTATGACTCATAAAAAACAGCGATCAGCTTTTGATCAAGTATCCGAGTTCGACAAATGAAGGATAGTGGCCTACCGATATTGTGGATTATCCTTCAGGGAAATCGGTAGTCGTGTTGACGAAACCAAACAATGTGGCCCATGGTTGCTCAACGATTGACCCAGATTACACCCCCCAGCTGCCATACCAGATCAACTTTGGCAACGTGTGGAAGCTGCTTTTGGTCTGCTGTACCCCAAGAACACATCCAAAGTCTCTTTGAATCAATGCCGAGGCGTGTGGCAGCGGTGATCTTCAACAATGGCGGCTACTCTGGCTACTGATTCTGGCAGGAACCACACTTCACAGAAGTCTATAAATTTAATGATTTGATACTTGGTCAACATGTTATCTACAAAATAAATTTTGTTGTGCTATCTCTTGTCTTTTTCTTGGTGTTGCATTTACGGTGGCCAGCAGTGTATAATGAGTTAATAACTTAACTCAGTGAAGCAAAAGCCTATGAGGACAAAGGCCTACTGAACCTATCTCAGCTTTTTGTGACCTTAGGCACTGGGGTGCATTTGCAGATGTTTATGTCAAGTGGTCAGTCAGAGCTGAAACTCCCAGTTTTCAGTATCTAAGCAAGCTTGGTACTCATTTATCGACCCACTGAAGGGACGAAAGGCTGAGTTGACTTTGCCCCACCAGGGATTTGAACCCCGGACCTTTGGTATGGAAGCGCGATACACTACCACTCAGCCACTGGGCTTCTATAATGAGCAAATAAAATTATGTAATAACTTTATACTTAATATACTTCATCTTAGGATTCGAATTCAAAACTTCTTATTGACATCATCGTTCTAGTTACGGAGAACCACTACTAACGTAAGAAAAAAAATCAATTATTCATTTGTTTTCAAAAAATATTTAAAGCTATGCTATACGTTTTTCCATTAGTACGGTCTTAAAAAATGTGACTTGAAAGAATTTATTGAAATAAAATGCAAGAGCAAGTATAGAAATTAATTCAGTTTTAATTCACTTCTTAAGTTTCCGATTGGGTGTTATAAGGCCTATTTCATATAAATTCATTAAATTCAGTCAGAAAATTCAGTTCAGTCGGCCATTGCAAAAATAAAAAGCAATAAATCGTTAGGGTGTTAATCTTTTTTTAAATAAATATAAAAATAACAATATGTTACAAAGATTATGTAACTTGAATTATATTGTGTTACATAGATTATACAATGAAAAATTAACTTTACAAGTAACAAAATCGATCAATCCCTTAGATTCGATAAAAAAGCTTCCTAAAAGTTGCCTAAACTTAGATTTAAATGCATGAAAGAAGCTACAAAAAAAAAGATATATCCATTCGAAACATTTTGTTAACTTATTTTCATAATCTCTAGGAAAATCAATTCTTTTAAAAAATAAAATGTAGGTAAAAAAGTCGCGCGCGCGTTTCCCACTATACACAACACTCTAAAGGGCATTTCAAGAATATATCAACAATCGGTAACTGATGCAACAGTTATGAATTCTGTAGGACCAAGGGCTGAAACGATACGATGTTATAAAACATATTTATCTATATTAAAAACACTTCTTTATCATATTAACGTGGCTAATTATTTTTAAATGTATTCCACTTTTATGTATTTAATGCTACATTCTTTGTTTTTACATTCGGATATGTTTTTTAATTATTTAGTTTCGTATGTTTATATCGGTATTCATCCAATAAATAAGCTCTTCATTCGAGTTCACGGTTTCTATTTTATGGCACTGTTTTTTTTTTCAAAACTTTGAAGGAAGGTGTCACTGACACAAAGGGAGTGACACTGAGCCCGCTGCATTTCGAATCCGGAGTTAGGAAATAGACAATCTGATCCGGGTGTTCCCCTTGTCTGAGTCTTTTACGTCTCGCTTTGTCATGGTGTTGTTTTTGTTCTTTTATTCACTCCCCCTCAATCTCTGAGTGTGGGATCGTTGGGAGTAGTAAGCCCCTTTTATGTGTGTGGATGGCTGAGACGTATTGTTATGCTTTCGCTGTAAATGTCTTCTATTCAGTTGTAAGCTTTTGCGTTAGAAATTTCTTCTGGATGTTAGAGATTATAATATTATTCTTTTGCATTTTTGTATAAGCAAAATAGCTTTACCAAAAATAATATGCACTGTGACATCAAAGGAAAATCCCAGATCAGACAAAATACTCATGGAATTAACTTAACATTATTTGATGTATATAGGCCTTTTCAACGCAGAGAAACAAACTTTACATAGATAAAATCGAATTTTTGGATCAAATCTCCCAAACTCTGATCTTGACTGCGGTTCTAAATTATTATTATTATAGTATATATATAAATGCGTATATATATATAGGCCTGTCACCAGTAGCCTTATGTTGCTTCAAAATGTGGCGTTAATAAACACTCACTCACCAATTTTGACAGCGGGTACTCAAACTCTTCTACTCTTCTCTTCATTAATTACAATTACAATTTTAAAAAATTCATCATAGTTATACATTTCCTATATCGTACTCGTGTTAACGTATCAACCCGATATTTTTGGAAATTTTTGTAACGCAAGATATTAAAAGGTACCGTATATTCCGGCATATAACGAGCACTTTTAACACAAAAATTAGATCAAAATTTACGGATGCGCGTTATAAGATATAAAAGGGAAAAAAATTAAAGAAAATAGAAACACAAAAGCGAAATTAGATTTCTCTATATGCATATAAATACTGTATATTTGAAAGAAATTACACAACGAACTTTCATTATTGAATAACAGGAAAAGAGTTCGTCATATTCATCTTCCGTTATATCTTCAGGCACATCATCTTATTATATGTTCCTTCTTCGTCATCACTATTTTTATGTTCCATCTTCATCTTGTGACGTCTTACGCGTCTTTTCTTTAACAAGTCCTTTGGGTTCTTTGAGCCAGTATTAATGGCAACTCTTTTCCAACCAAATCCAAGAAACGAGAAGTGAAGAGATGCAAATAATGTAGGATAAATATAGGACCTTAGAGTAAGCGTGATGGCAGTGTAATGGTAGTGCAAAGGAATGTTAGACAATTGAAGTGCGTTGTGGCTGTGGATGATACTTGAAGTTCGTCGTTTAAAGAGATTCATGTTCTACGTGTCGTGGATAAACACATTGGTGATCGATTAGAAGTTAAACGTAAAGCTACATACCTTTATAGATAAAGACAAGTTTGTTACAAGAATGGGTTGAGTCCTAGGAGGACCCACTTTTTGGTCGCCAAATTTTGAGCGATAAAGGTTACAATATGGTAACCCTTCCATGTCATCCAAAAATTTGATTTTCAAATCACCGAAAAAAAATGGCAACCCTAAAAAAAGTGCAACGTTTTTCGCCTTTTCCGAAAAAACGTCTTTTTGACATTTGACTTCGCTTGAGAAGGTTCCACCGGTTTTTGTTAAGAATGGCTTGTGAAAGGAAATTACTTGAAAGTGAGGCTACGACAGGTTTCTTTGTGCTCCTGGGCACAAAGGGGAAGAAAGAGTCGTTAGAATGGTGTATGAAAACTAATTTAATTGCTTCTCGTTATGAATGTCCGAGGTGTAAAAGAAATGCTTTTGCAAGAGCGAAAGGGAACGGTTGACGGCTACGAATGGCGTTGCCGCAGCCAGTCGAAAGATAATCCCCACGACGTCGTTCGGAGTGTGATAAAGGGCACTTGGTTTAGCGAAAGCAAACTTGCTATAACTGTTATCTTGCGTTTGACCAGATATTGGTTCGGCAAGAGCATGAATGCGTTCGTGGTGAATGACTTGAAAGTTAATAAGAATAGGTCATAAGCTGGTGGATGACAATTTTCATGAATTCCTTGCATCCATCGCAAGGGTGTATCCACCAACGGAGCATGACGAAATGCAAGCGTAAGGTAAGTGCCTTTTACAATTTTTTAAAATGATTCAATTCATGTATTTCTTTGATTTTATCTTTGCGAAACGCCCCTTTCGTCCTTTTTAAAATGTCCTTTCGTCCTTTTAAAAATGTAAATCATGTTCTACACACTGGTTTTAGAATGCTTTTTAAAAATGAATTTCATTGCTTTCTCCGTTTTTATCTTTTTATGATGATTAATTTAATGTATTTATTCGATTTCATCTTTGCGAAACGCCCATTTCATCCCCCTTCTCCCCCGCTGACACATACGCTTCCCAAGAGTTTTTCGTCATTGACGCCTTTTTGAAAACCTTCAATTTGGCGCTTTTTGGCGAAAAATTTTTGGCGCCAAAAACACCAGTGGGTCCTCCTAGGATTTTACCCAAGAATGATATAAGGTAGGATTGTTTAACTTATTATATTATATTTGAAGATTAGGCGGTTCAATTATTGAGATTGGTTTGTATTATATTGTGTGTTGCGTATTGCGTCATCGTAGATTCTCTCATTCTTTAATTTATAATATTATACTTGTTCAAAGTTTAAGTTGAATATCTTAATAAAGTCATATTAAGATAATGTTTGATTCTAGTTCTTACGATAACCCTACACCTCTAGCTCACGCTGATGCTTCGAGGATGTATTTCCAAGGGGATGTACATCACAACCTTCCCTATTATCACTGGCGTAGCTATCCCTGAATGGGCCCTGTATCAAAATTCATTTGGGGCCCTCTTTTGGGATCCCTTAACATTTTGTGAGTTTTTGCTCATGCATTTTGGGGCCCCTGAAACGTGGGGGCTCCGTATCACTGACACAGCTGATACGGCTGTAGCTACGCCCCTGACTATTATTCTGATCCACACGTAAATAAGTAATCCTCTTCCGTTTCATCTAGATTGTTAAATATAATGCATTTTTAAATGACTTTTGACTTATATCAGGTTAAATTTCATTCTATACTTTTATCTATCCACTCATACAACATATCTAGACTTCAAAGCATTGCTCATGTACATTTCAGGCTTGTTCGTTAAGAAAGGGTGCGCATTATACGGCGAGTATACCTCAAGCTTAAGAAATGCACAGTGTTGAAGTATATGTGCGTGTTATACGCCGGAATCTACGGTGTCTAATTTTTACAGCGAAGCACAAATTAGATTTTAGGGGCTGCAATTTTTCAGATGTGAAACACCTAAAAGGATGATAACTACTGCTTCTTTCTTGAAAGCAAAATAAATGAATTTTGATTTCGTTTAACCTTTGTATTAAAAATCGAAAATTGATTTTCTAGAGCTATGTTGTCAAAAACTTGAGAGAGCATTTCTTTAAAATTTATAACATATTTGAGTTTTCTTATTATATTTTACTTTTTACATGTATCAGATACTTTTAAACAAAATAAAAATATTTCCTGAATAAAATATCCTGTTGAATAAAATATCGATTTGAATCGAGATTTCTAATGAGAAACTAGTCATATCATTGATACTGTAGCAGTACTGATACTATTGCTAGGTTCCTTCCTGCCATGGCCGATTATGCGTCAAAGCATAGCTGATTACGGCGCAGTATCGTTAACTCTTAAATTCTTGTATTCAGTCGTACAATATAGCTCGTTAGCTGTCTCGTTTATATTTCGTAAGTTATCTATTCTTCCCCGAGCTTTTTATTCCACTTCTTTTATTTATTTCAAGAATGATATTGATCTGTCTTCTAATATCTAATGTACAGTGATCGGAAGTTCTAGAGATGTCATTCTAACTAATCTTAGCTTTTCAGAATTTATATTTCAATGTTAAAAAGGTCAAGTTATTTGGTAATGAAAATTTCTTATACTTTTGAACAAATCAATACACATGCGCCAAAAAGGTCTACAAAAACATTTTAATCATTAATTTATATAATTTTGCCTTACTTTACTTGATTTTTTAAAAAATTACTTTCAATTTTGTGCAGTTTATTATGCAAGAAACATGTTACTGCATGCAATATATATGTAAAAATAATGAATTATATTTATTACATTTTCTTATCAAACACTCTTGCTCCTTGTCTATTGTATGTATATTTATATATATTAGCCGTTATCCACCCGCTTCATTGGGTATTTCATGACGTTGCATAAATGTATACTGTTTACATATATACATAAATTATTGATATCTAGCATTAAGTATTCCATTGTATTGAAAAATATATTTTTAGCTGTAACTCTCACCTCTTGATATAAAAAGGACAGAACTTATGATTTATTATTTCTAATAATATCTAAAATAGAAGTAGAAAGATATTTTGCGCTCACTTAACCCAATAATCAAGTGGATTTCCGCAAAAGCAACTTTCAGTGGATCTCTACTTCGTAAAATAAACATGCGTGCTAAATTTCAAGTCTAAGTCCAATAGAGCAAAAATGGAATTTTTACGCATCGTAACCCCGTTCAGAGCATTCTTAGCGGATTCCAATTCAACAAAAGAAACATGCAAACCAAATTTCATTATTATAGTCCTAGTAGTTCGAAAACTTGAAATTTGTATATCAATACGCCTTCACCCTGGAGTTGGTTTCCATAAAATCCATTCTTAGAGGAACTCTATTCAACTAAAGAAACGTGCTTAACAAATTTCAAGTAAATGGGTTAGACAATTAAAAAACAGGAATTTTTCTATAACTCTCCTTGACCCATCACCACCTCCCTCCTTTGGGGGTCGATTAGTTAGAAGAATTCTTTTCCATGAAAGGAACATACCTTCTTATTTTCAAGTAGCTGGGTCTAAAAAAGGAAATATTTATCTATAATACCCCTTAATCCCCCCCAGTGCCCTTCGGGGTCAATTTTCCCGAAATCTATTTTGTAGCAGATCTCTACTCCATGAAAGGAATCTGCTTATCAAATGTCAAGATGCACGGCTAATAGTTTAAAAATGGAAATAATTATCTATAGTGCCCCTTAAGCCCCCCAACACCTCTTGGGGGTCGATTTTTGTAAATACCATTTTACAATGGGCCTCTGCTCTACAAAAGGAATCTGCGTACCAAATATCTAGACTGTACGTCTATTAGTTTAAATAAGGATATACTTATCTATAGCGCCCTTTAAGCCCCCACAACGCCACTTGGGGGTCGATTTTTGTAAGAAATATTTTTCAGGGGAACCTCTACTCCCGGCATGTCAAACACGTGTCCCGCCAATACATAGGTTGCGGCCTGCGGATACATGTTACAAAATTTTAAATATCTATCTTTAGGGATTTTTTATTTTAAAAATTTATTTCTAGAAAACTTTTTTTTAAAATTTACAACATAGTAACCCGTTATCTCTATTCTTGTTTTTTTAAAAAAAATCCTATTTAATTATAGAAATAGCCTTTAAATGAAAAATATTTTCAATATTTTATTAATTTTTTTCATTTAATTATACTATAATAAATTAATTTTTATTAAGTTCTTATATGCATTTATGAATATTATTTGTTATAGATAGCACCATGATTTTTATCATGTGTTCGACTTTTATTTCATTTTGAAGTGTCCAATCAGTGAAAGATAAATAGAGTGATGTGAGAAGTCGTTGAAGTTTTATTTTTTTTAAATTTAAAAACCCAAAGATGATCAAGACAAAGTGTAGTGTTTACTCAATCGTTTGAAAATGAAAGTGGATTTTGGTTTTTATACAAATAAAACTAAAAAGTTATTTAATAAAAACATAATCACAAATATGAAGAACAGAGTAAAAAAATATGAATTGAAGATGAGCATTGAAATTCAAGAAAAATGAGAACTGCAATATTTTTATACCCAAAACAAGTATATTAATATTGTACCTGACATGAAAAAACTGTAATTCAGTTGCTAAGGAATATAATTTTAAAAGGCATTATGGAACAAAAAATAACAAGCTGTGACAAATATGTTGCGAAACTTAGTGAAGACGAGTTGTCGAAATTGAAATCATCTCTTAAAAATGAAAAAAAAAAAAAAAATGTATTCACTAAATTTGTTGATTGAATGAGTGAAAGTGAATATTAACTTTGCACGGTTCAGCTATACTCGAAGGCGTTTGGTGACAGACCTCGTAATTTTACACCATGGTCAAATGACGAGGACGACACCTGAGATGGCACTTTTCTCTTAACTACCACACCAATGGGAGGATGTATGAGCTCTTGACAGATTTAAAGTGTGTCGCCCCCTTCACGGCGGGTCTTCAGCGGCACAAGACTCGAACTCATGACATGTCTGCCACGAGTCTGTTACCTTGACCACTGGGTACCGCGGCCACCGGGCGCAGCTTAGAATCGAAGAGAAAGAAATTTGCTGGATGAGATATTTAGAGCAATTACGGGTTCATGTATGTAAACAAAAATTCATAATAATAATCAAATAATTCATTATTTTTAGTAGTTCTCATTTTAACCCTTTATGTACTGCTTTATGATTTACTGCAGTTTTTTTTTCATACAATATTTTTTTTTGAATCACTACATTGAAAAAATTAAGCGATATACATAAACAAAATACTCAACTTTTGTAAATTTAATTAGTTAGAGCTAATTAACTTAAAATAAATGGTCAAATCATTTTATAAGGTCTTCATTAACATACAAAAATAAATAAATAAATAAAACACTTAAATTGTGACATTTACTATTTTTTCGGAACAAAATGACAATCTTCGCAATCCGCTGAAAACGCAATTTCTGCTATAAAACTATTCGCCTTTCCCGCTAAAACACTCATCATAAAACCGTGCTGCCATATATCTTGGAAGAGTGGATTTAAAAGAATATTCCTGCTAAGTATCGTCAGGGTATTCGCAAAAAGTGGTTTTTCTATGTAATTTTAAAGTGAGTGGTACTTATAAGTACCATCGGTAGATAAAGGGTTAAATTTATTCTAATTTCATAAAGTTTGATATCAATAAACCATTTTACACTCTTTTTCATTTTTCACAAAATCTTGTTGAGAGTTTAGGGTGCGACTTAGAATTAATGGCGGCTTAGATTCGGGGGGGGACGGTATTATGTCCAGTACAAATAAAAATGTTTTAAAAAATGTAAGCTTAAGTCGAGAATTATGATCCGGTCGAGTCATGTATTATGCATAATACATATTTTGATGTATTTGTAGAAGTTTTGAGATGAAGTGTTCCTTGAAAAGATGGGTTGTCTTACAACTGATGGTGCACCTACCAAGACCAGTATTACAAAAGGAGTTGCAAGATTAAAAGAAACAAGAAAACAGTAGGGTAGTAGTAATTTTAATCATTTTCTTTGTATTATTCCATAGAAAGTACTGTTCTTAGACATGTATTGATATGTTTTAAAACAGTTAGTAAAATTGTAAACTATATTCGAGCATGTAGACTTTAGCATCGTCAATTTGCTTCATTTCTGGAAAATATAGAATGTGAATTTATTGCTCAACCATATTATACGAAAGTTCAATGGATTACGAGTCATAAAGTGTTAAAATGATTTTTTAAATTACTGGATGAAATTATTTTCTTGAAAAAAAATATGAATGTGCGGAATGAAAAGATGAACATTGGATAAAACCCTTGGCTTTCTCAGTTGATATTACAAGTCAACTTAACTTAAGCTTCAGGTAAAAATCCTTTTGTTACAATCATATTTGATAATATATACGTTTTCAAGCAAAAAATTATTACGGACAAATTATTACAAACAGAAAGAAAAGCCTGTCTCACTTTGAAAGCTTTCAAAATCTATTGTTTAAATCACTTAAATGAAAATTTACTGAACATTCTCACCAAATTAAATTGTTAGAAATGGAATAAGATCGAATATTTTCTGATTCAAAAAATTTTGAATTATAATGTCGTTTCATAATTTTGCCTCTATCCATCGATATTGAAATTGTTGATTAAAACTTACAAATGGAATTAATTGAAATTTATTGTGATTCTTTTTTGAAGCAAAAAAGTTTGGAAGATGAAACTCTAGATTTTTATATTAATCTGTAGATCGGTTTCTTAAAGTGTTATGATTTGTTATGCGCTTTGTTTGGAAGCCTTTATTTATGCGAGAAACTTTTTTCTTTAATAAAATATAACAAAAATTCAGAAATGTCAAAATAAAATGATCAAAATTTATTGTTTATTAAGAATTACATCAGCTCAATATGTTCAATTAAATTTTGATGACTTGCTTTGAGAAAGAAAACGATGCCAAATATCTTCTAAAAGTAATATTAAATTGTATTTCGTATTATAACTTTTATTTGTGTTTTTTTATAAAGCAATATAAAACAAGTATAGTTTAAAAAATAAAATGAAATATTAAATGATTAAGCATATACGTGTAATACATAATACATTGAGTTTTATAAATACAGAATATAATAATTCTATAAAAATCCTGTTTTATTAATTTTTGAAAACTGAGAACATGCGGCCCTCAACTTAATATAAAATAGTTCATGCGGTCCAAGATATCAAATGAGTTTGACATGCCTGCTCTATTCCATGAAATTAACCTGCATTCCAAATTTCCAGACCGTACGTCTAATAATTTAAAAATGGAAATAATTATCTATAACGCCCCTTAAGCCCCCACAAAATCCCTTGGGGGTTGATTTTCGTAAAAACCATTTTGCAGAGGACCTCTCCTCCATGAAAAGAACATGCATACCAAATTTCAAGACTGTACGTCTATTAGTTTAAATAGGGATATAATTGTCTATAACGCCACTTAAGCCCCACTAACGCCCCTTGGGATTCGACTTTCGTAAAACCCATTTTGCAGCGAACCTCTACATGAAAAAGGAACCTGCATACCAAATTTCAAGACTGTACGTCTATTTTAGTTTAAATAAGGATATAATTATCTACAACGCCACTTAAGAAACCGTGACGCCCCTTGGGGTTCGATTTTTGTAAAACCCTTTCTTAGAGAATCTCTACTGCATGAAAAGAAAATGCCTGCCAAATTTCGTGTCTGCAGGTTTAATAGTTCCAGAGATATCTCGTGATTAGTCAGTGAGTGAGGGAGTGAATCGTTTTTCTCTCCTTTATATATATAGATATAGAGCGAGAGAGAGGGGGAGAGAAAGTGGAGAGTGAATGAAAAAGAGAGAAGAGAAAATGAGAGAGAGAAAGAGAAGTATAAAATTCTCTTCGTGGCACGAAATATAAAAGAATTGAAAACCGAAAATATGCTTTAAGAAGAGTTAATAAATATTTCATTGTTTCAATGAATGTAGTTGTTATGTTTTTATAACAATACTTATTTCTTAGTAAAATTGTTAATAAAAATGAATTATCTTACACCATTCAAAAGCGCCCTTTTGGTGCGGCTTAACAAAATCCGTTAACTATTAATGCAACCTGTACAATTCTTACGTAGTTAATAAGGCCTTAAGATGAAATGTGTTCAATAAGAAAGATAGGTTGTCTGTCACAATAAAAAAAAACATTTACATCTGTTAATAGTACTTTTATTGCAAAAAATTAAAGCGAATTTTGAAAAAATCTCATTTAGGTGTCCACCATCATTTTCCATAGTTTCAGCGTACGAAATTTCACGCGCTTGGAACTTCCTGATTTTGTCCTTCATTGCAAAAACGCATAAACACAAACTCTTTCTTTTATAGTATAGTTCACACACACACGCACGTACACACACACATACGCACACACATACGCACACACACACGCGCACGTACACACACACAAACATACACAATTTTATTCCTGAAAATATGACGCGTAAAGAAAAATGTTCTTGATATAGGACACGGTAGAGATAGAGGATTGAGGCCTTTTTTATTTCTACGTAACAAATTTAAAACAAATTATATATGAGACTGATTTTACAATTTTTATATGTATGAAAGGTATGGTAAATATTTTCAAGAGTACTTCTGTACTATAAGTGCATAACAAAATGTGTGGCAACTGTGTAACTCTTATATAAGCGCAAACATCCACATCGCTGGGAAGTTCATGAGAGAAAAGGCATATGTGAGTAAGGGCAAGAGGAACCAAAATTCACTCGAGACAAAAGTGAATGGGGCGAGAACTCTCCCTCATTTCATTAATTACTTTATTGATAAAATTGTGGGAGTTACACTTTGGAGAGCTCTGGAAACTTTACTGTAAAATACGTACCCAGCAATTGAATGCTGGGGTGCATTAGTGAACGAGTGGGAAGGAAAATGAACTCCAGTGATTATCCGTGTCAAAGAGCTGTACATCAGCCAGACCGATGAAAGAATGAAAACTAATGTATTGTATTTAGAGAATTATAAACGCCCCTCTCCCTGTTCCTTTGAGGGTTTCTTATTATTCTTTTCGAATTCGTATTTTAAGTTCGATAAATTGGCAAGATATGAATGTTACCGCTTTCAGTTGTGTATTCTGTTTTAAGGTATCCGACTTCCCTAAAATTGTGAATTTTGCCCAAAATTGATAATTATTTTATAATATCATTTTATAGGCCATCTTATTAGCGGTATCCGACTAGGTTGAAAAATGCTTTTAGGTGTTTGATGTTTGGTGTTGTTTGGGTCATTAGCGAAAACAGAAATTAATAATTGAGGAAGAAGGACTAATACATAAAACTAGAGAACTTTTTAAGTTCTCTTTATAGCATTTACTTTATCTAACTAATAAAAATATTTTTTTTAATTCGTTTTTTGAAGAATGAACTTTTTATGATAATTTGTCCACGAAAAACGGGATATCTTCTAAATAATCCAATCAAATGCAATGAGATTTATAGTATATGTGCTATGGGCCCTTCAGAGTGTAACAAACTGCAGATTTTAAGACAGCTACATTTAATCACATTTTACAGCGATTTTTAGCTTAAAAAATGTAGTGATTTTGACGAAAATCATGACCATCAGATTTAAATGCTAATAAAATATTTATTTCTTAGATTATTTTTTATCCTGCGGTTTGTGACACTTCAGAGGGATCAAGAAGTATATCAATGACGTTAAAATTGCATAATGTGCAATTTATTTTTATCTATCAAGTATTTCTTAACTTAAAAAATTTTGCTAAATTTTTCCTAAAAATATTTTTTTTTTTCAAAAGAAAGGGCGATACATGTTAGTTATTTAATAATTAAGACTTTTTAAGCCTATTTATGTTCTTTAAAACGATAAAATTATTCAGAAAATCATTTTTGAAAAATTTATTCCCGAACCTATATAGTCGGTTACCTTTATAAAAATACCAAATATATTTTTCCATTCACTAGAATAAAACTACTAGTTTTTTGTAAAAGCAGACACCACACACTACTTTAAGCAGGATATCATAGTTTAAAATGCATTTTACTCGAAATGTGTTTTTTAAATGCTCAAACGGGGACAGTGATTGCTCAAAAAGTTTTGAAAAGAATTAACTGATTCTTTTTCTGTACGTTCTGTGTATTAGTAGAAGTGCTTTAATCTTCAAATTTATCAATCACTGTTTTATTACAAAATTTACAGTCCCTTATGTGAAAATAATCACTTTTTAAGCAATTTCTTATAATAACTAAGATAAAAGTGCTTTACAAAATTTTTTTATAAAAATCAAAATATCTCTTATCTGAAAGGTCATTTGAAAATGATTAGCAAAGCAACACATTGAAATTGAAAATTTGTTCATAAACACTTTGTACAGAATGGGGCCCCGTTTATGTATTTTTTTGTAAATTTGTAACAATTTTTTCCCATTTTAGTAACAATAATTTCTCTTTTTCTCTTCTTAATTATTTTTCTTAAAATGTACTAAATGAATCCAAAAACAACAAAAATAAGCATCAATTTTTTTAAAAAAAGTTGTCGCAAGTAGTCGATACCTTAAGGCATAACCTTTCGAGCGTTGTTGATGCGTAAATTTAGACTCAGAAGAACAAGAAGAAATTTTTTTTGAAAGATGTTCGATTTTAATTTATTGCAAAAACTATTATTAGGATGATCAATAAAAAGTAATTATTTTATTAATTCTAAATGATTTGTAGTATTAATTACAACGAATTTAAGGAACATTAGAAATTATTCTATGGAGCTATATTAATAACTTTAAAAATATCGTAATTGTTTTATGCATAAAAATTACATATGTTTATAAGAATTGTAACATCGAGTTAGAATAGCATAAAACTTGTAATTTTCTCAAAAATCAATAAAAGCTATTTAATGCAAAAAGTAGTGTTAAAGGAAAATTCAGTTTCTTAATTTCTATGCATATCAGCAATTTATTTTGAACTTGATTTTACTTTTGATAGATTTAAAATGATTTTCTTTGAAATTGGGGAATTAGAACTTATTTTTTCACCACAAAGTTTTGTAACATTGCTGCGCATTATTTTTAAACAAAAAATTTATTTTTTACGTTTAAAAAGCAAATAACATATTTCTAAAATAAATAATATATAAGGAAAAATCAAAAAGTTTTACTTGCCCGAATAAAAAAAAATGTTCTCTTTCCTAGATAATAAATTTCCAAAAAGCAAAATAATTAAAATTTAAAGAACTCTTAAAAAAAATACCTACTATATATGTATTTGAACATGTTTTTATGTTTCAAACCTTATGTGTGTGTGTATTGTAATAAATTTCTGAGTAATTTAAAATTATTTTTCAGAATAATTTTTTTTTTTGAAATTTCAGTCTGGTTTTTAAACATTTTTTTATGAATTCTTTCTTTTGTTCGATACTTCTATTTTATTTTCATTTATTTTGCAAAAAAATGATATCGCTCAAGTTTTTTTCTTGTAGAATTCAAACCTATGCATATCGTAAATAACAATATATATACACAGTCAGACCTCTATATAACGAAGTCACTAAATCCTGAAAAATTTTGTTATATAGAGGTTCATCCTTTAATAAGCTTTATAAACCACATAAAACAAATTTTAAATTCATAAACACACTATAGATAAAAAAGTAATTATTTACAACTTTTTGTAAATTAATATGTAGGTATTTTGTGTATCTTATCCATCAAAACAAAAGAAAGAAAAACAAGAAAAAGAATGTCGGGGCATTTTAAACATTAAGAAAACAGTTTTCAATTAAAATTAATCAATTTTAAGGACATTTTTTAATTTAAAGCATTCAAATAATTTTAAGCACATACATTATTTAATAACTAGAGATTCTAAACATGCATTACCACATGCGTCTTTAAATTTAATTACTCATAAAATCTGTCATTTTTTTTATTGAAAAAATGCTTTGTTTCATAATATATATACGCCTCACATTTTTGCAATGCACCAAAACTCTCTTTATGACCACCATAAAATGTGTTAAAAGAGAGAATAACTTGAAATGTTCAGAAATATTTAAAACATAGGGAGAGAAAAAATTGAATCACAAGAAAAAGTTCGTTATATAGAAAATGCACTTCGCTATTGGGAGATTATTTTACGAAGAAAATCGTGAAATGTTCTTGGTTCCAGAAAAAGGTTCGATAGATAGAAAAATTCGCAATATAGAGGTTCGTTATATGGAAGTTCGACTGTATTTGCATACATATATATCATGAATTCCGGCGTATAACGCACACGTTTTACAAAGAAATCTGAATCTGAAATGTGCATGTGTAATGCTTTTAGCTTTTGAAGTCTAAAAATAGCCTGTGGATAAATAACCATGGAATGATATTAAACCTGGCATAATTAAAAAACATTTTAAGAAAAAATACAATATATTTAACAATCTAGATGGAATGGAAGTTGGGTTATTTCTGGATCAGAGATGGTGAAAAATAAAATAGAACTCGATGTGCAAGTGAAAATACGACGGAAAACGAATATGATGATTTTTTCAAGTAGAGTATTTAGATAAAGAGTGTTTTTTTTGCAGGTATAGAAGTTTAAGTTGGCATTAATTTCCAAGATGGCGACCGATTTAACAGCTGTCAAGTGATTTATTCTCAGTTTGGTTTGGCAATTCATCAAAACGATCATCAAGCAAGGCGTAGATTCGTCGAATGGGCCCAAAACGAGATTGCCGTTGTTCCCGATTTTCATAAGCGAATTTTGTTTAGCGATGAAGCGCACTTCTGGTTGAATGGCTACGTCAACAAACAAAACTGCCGCATTTGGAGTGAAGCTAACCCACAAGTGTATGTCGAAACACCGTTACATCCAGAAAAACTGACTGTTTGGTGCGCTTTATGGGCTGGTGGAAACATTGGTCCGTACTTCTTCAAAAACGATGAAGGCCACAACGTTACAGTCAATGGTGATCGGTATAGAGCCATGATTGCTAACTTTTTCATTCCTGAATTGAACAACCATGATGTCCAGGAGCTGTGGTTCCAACAAGACGGCGCAACATGTCACACAGCTCGTGCCACAATCAATTTATTGAAAGACATGTTTGGGGACCGCCTAATTTCACGTTTTGGACCTGTGAATTGGCCTCCAAGATCTTGTGATTTAACACCGCTAGACTATTTTCTGTGGGGCTATGTAAAGTCATTGGTCTATGCGGATAAGCCACAAACGCTTGACCATTTGGAAGACAACATTCGCCGTGTTATTGCCGATATACGGCCACAAATGTTGGAAAAAGTCATCGAAAATTGGACGTCCAGATTAGACTACATCCGAGCCAGCCTTGGCAGTCCTATGCCAGAAATCATATTTAAAATGTAATGCCACAAGATTATCTTTCGAATAAAAAAAATTCGTGTCAGTCGTCATCGTTGTTTTATTGCAATTTAAAGTTCTATACCTCTAAAAAAAACACCCTTTACATGTAGGAATGTAATTTTTATGCTTATATTTTCTTCATATTTAAGGATATTATTTTAAAATCCGGCGTGTAACGCGCACCCTAAGTTTTAATCTATTTTTTGTCTTAAAAGGGAGCGATATTTGCACCAGATTTTTAAGGTATATATTGAAATAAGGAATATTATTTCTATAAATTTCAGTTAATTTTCAAATAAAATTTAATGGGCGTATAGTAGTTGAGTCGTTAGGATCTCGAAATGGTGACCAGCGTTGTCGTTTCTCGGGTTCGAGCCGTAGTGCCACTAGAGCATATAGTGGCACTGAAGACTCGTCGTCGTATAGAGAAGTTGATGCACGTTAAATCTTTGAAGACTCAGAGTCCTCCCTTTGGCGTGGTGTGGAAGTTTAGAGAGGGGTTGCTGGCTCAGGTGTTGTTCTTGTCTCTTGACCATGGTTCAAAATTACGAGTTCCGTCACCAATAGCCCTCGTATTACTTTATAGTGTGACATAAGTTAACACCCCCTCATTATTTTTAAAGTAATCTAATTATATTACCAGAAAAAGAAAATCTAAAATATATGAAAATATTTACAGGAAAATACAAAAATTACTTTCTATATGCTTGATTCAAATCTATTACTTAAGGTATCCAACTACATTCGGAACGGTGATTTTAAAAAAGCGCATAAATGGATAAGTTTCATGATATTTAGGGTCACTTAGATTAGAATATATGTATAAAATTGTTTTAAGGATATTTTGACAAAAAAAAATTCATTTAAATTCAATATTTCGGCAAAAAATTAACTTAGAATAACCTTTGTTCAAAATGTTCCCTTTTTATAAAAAACGCTTCTAAAATAATAATATTTTGCCTGTATATAGCGAAGACTTCTCCGGAGAGTTTGAACTAGGATTTTTTAAAAATTCACATTATTTCAGAGTTACCACCAATTGAAATAATTATCGGCGTTTTTTTTCTTAAATTTTCTTCCCTCTGTTGTAGTAAAATATGGATAAATCCACTTCTAAGTTATATAGTTCAGAAATTTTAGTTCAGCCTCTGTACGGAGGTCTGAGATATTTACAGGCAAAATATTATTATAATAGAAACATTTTTCACAAAAGGAGAATATTTTGAAAATGGGTCATTTTATGTTCATTTTTTCTCAAAATATAGTACTTAAATAATTTTTTAATGTAATAATATTCTTAAAACAATTTTATATACATTTTCTAATCTAAGTGACACTAAATATCATAAATATTATCCATTTATACGCTTTTGCAAAATCACGGTTCCGAACGTAATCGAATACCTTAAGAAGTAATGCTAAGAAATAAATTTAAATAAAAAAATCTTCATAACGTATTTTTGGTACATATTTCTACATAGCGAGAGAGAGAAGATAAAAATAAATTAGAGTTTTCTCTCTTTTCTGTAAAAAACCTCTTTTTTTATTCTATAAAGAATCATTTTTTATAATCTGAATTTTAATGGGAGTAAAATCAAGAAAACCATGGTCCTTTTAGTACAAATCTTAGAGTAGTAGCTTCAGTGGCCTTTTTTTGAAAATAAAATGCTTACATATTTATCCACTGATATTTTTTAAAACTCAAGGATGAAATTTTTACGCATAAATTTCGCCTTTGGATTCTTAATGCTGCTCAGACACAAATTTTTATAAATTATACTTAATATACAGCAAATAATTTTTGCAAAACATTCTAGCTGATATTAAATTGTAGCATAATTAACACTCACTAAAGAATTTATTTTAAAGTTTTTCATATTAATCTTATAATTCCTTAGCCAACTCGTTTATTTTTTTGATTTTAAAACTTAACTTCTACATATTATATAAAAGAGTTTTCTATATCTGTTGCAATCCTATTTCTCATATAATTCATTCAACTTTTTTAGTGTCACATCCTTGAAGCGATAATCTTATGAAATGAGCCCCTCTTGTTTGAGAGATAAGAAAACAGAATTATAAACCTCATTATACTTTGTCAAATCTCTAACTGTATCCCCACTCTTTATCTCCCCCCACTCATTATCGGTCTATTCAGCTTAAGATCTCTTAAATAAGGGAAAATAGATTTTACTCCGCCGTCTTTCATCATCTAACGGTTGATACTGTATAGAATCTAATTCAGCTCGTCTCCCTATAATTAACTGAGATCTCTTTTAAAAGTAGGCGAGCCTTCATCAAAAGAAGTTTTTCTCAGTTTCTAGAGGAACGTCCATGTCGTTTCTTACGTCCTTGTTTTCCACAAACGCTTCATTAGATAAAATAAATACTTATTTTCTAACTTAACGTAATTCTTACGCGACTCTTTTCCGAATTTAAACTTATTGATGTCATTCCATGTCAAATGTTTCTCAGTATGAACTGAAATGACTCCTTGTATAAAAAGTGATAAAACAGGACGAATTGTGACCATAATTGACGATTAGGAGCAATTAGGAACCAATTGATAAGCCATACGTATTGATGTCGCTGAAGATAGCTAAATTGTGTTTGGTCTAAATTTACTAAAACGACCATGTATTGATCGTTGTCTGCAATCTTTCTTTCAGATTATTTCAGAGTAATTATATGTATAGATATACTAATTTCTATTTATTGTGCGTTTTCCTAATTTTACACACACACTCACATTTATTACAACTCTTTAAATTTAATATATTATTGAAATACACATAACTCATATCATATAAGAATCAATTTAGTATTTATTCTAATTATTAATGGGGGAATAAAATTGTAACTGATATGTATTAATTTCCTTATAAATGTTAGTTTTTACAGTCTTACTTAGACGTATTTTTACGTTATTCACACCAAAAATGATTTCCTGATGTTGCTACTAAGTAGCATAAATTGTCAGATTTAGCGTTGGATTTTAAATTGATTTCCCCACATTAGAGAAGTAAAAATTACTAAACTAAATGTAACTGGAAAACAACAAGTCGTACGAATTTTTTGCACCAGGAACGATATACATATTTAAATACGGTGGCTAACCTCTAGAATTTCATGGACCTCTAAATGCATACATTTATATTTGGTGAACCTTTAATATTAATTTAGAAAAAGAGTGGTAAATATATTTATATAATAGGAAAAAAACTTTAATTTCTTTTTTAATGAAAAAGAGTTAACCATTAAAGGAAACAAAAAGTTAATGCCTATATAATCATATTTAAAAATAATACCAGAAAATTAAATTCCTTTAAGTATTACACATTTTTTTGTGTAATGCTCCTATTTTTCTACAGACCATTAATTTTTTTTACGGACCCCGGCTGGTGACCGCTGATAAAGAATGCATGTGTCGCTTTTAAAACAATTATTTTTATTTTTGCAAATACGTATATGTATGCACTTAAATCTGTCGTTAAGAGCATCGAAACTTTTCCTAGTAAACCTTGCATCAAAGATAATAGACTGTAAATTTGAAATGAAATTTAAATTTTTACATTAATGATTCGTTTATCTGCTTTCCATATCTGGGGAAATTATTTTTAAATAAAATAGCTTATACAGAGTGCTTTTTTTCCAAGTATAGAAGTTTAAGTTGGCATTACTTTCCAAGATGGCGACCTATTTAACAGCTGTCAAGTGATTTATTCTCAGTTTGGTTTGGCAATTCATCATGAATAGACTCACGCCTGAACAATGCTTTCAAATTGTGCAATTTTATTTCAAAAATAATGGTCGATTTTCATAAGCGAATTTTGTTTAGTGATGAAGCGCACTTCTGGTTGAATGGCTACGTCAACAAACAAAACTGCCGCATTTGGAGTGAAGCTAATCCACAAGTGTATGTCGAAACACCGTTACATCCAGAGAAACTGACTGTTTGGTGCGCTTTATGGACTGGTGGAATCATTGGTCCGTACTTCTTCAAAAACGATGAAGGCCACAACGTTACAGTCAATGGTGATCGGTATAGAGCCATGATTACTAACTTTTTCATTCCTGAATTGAGCAATCATGATGTCCAGGAGCTGTGGTTCCAAGAAGACGGCGCAACATGTCACACAGCTCGTGCCACAATCGATTTATTGAAAGACACGTTTGGTGACCGCCTAATTTCACGTTTTGGACCTGTGAATTGGCCTCCAAGATCTTGTGATTTAACACCGCTAGATTATTTTCTGTGGGGCTATGTAAAGTCATTGGTCTATGCGGATAAGCCACAAACGCTTGACCATTTGGAAGACAACATTCGCCGTGTTATTGCCGATATACGGCCACAAATGTTGGAAAAAGTCATCGAAAATTGGACGTCCAGATTAGACTACATCCGAGCCAGCCTTGGCAGTCCTATGCCAGAAATTATATTTAAAATGTAATGCCACAAGATTATCTTTCGAATAAAAAAATTCATGTCAATCGAATAATACATCGTTGCTTTATTGCAATTTAAAGTTCTATACCTCTCAAAAAATACCCTTTATATGAATAGTACTTTATAACCCATCCAAATTCTTTTCTCGGTACGATTTCATTGTACATTTCATTATTTGGGAAAAGGACTTTTCATGTAAACAACATGAGGGAGCATGTCCCTTCTGATCCCATCAACGAAGCCTGCTGTGCCTAGACACTTCCATCTGTTCGGATTGAGTCCCCTCACAGATTTATCCTCTCCCAATCCCTGTTTTGAGATACAGGATAAAAGAAGGATTCATCCCTACCCTCTGAGTTTCAGCCTGTAGAGCATAATCAGTATTTTTTTTTGCACCGCAGGCCTCCTGGTATTTTGATAAAAGTTACGCGAGTGCTTCTAAAAATACCGACTGAAACAGACATATAAGTTTGTTGAAATTTTTTACTGGGGTTGGCCAGGGTAAAGGATACAAAGAAAGGAAGGAATTTTCTTACGAATTCTTAAGAATTCCTAAAAAAACTAATCGAGCACAAAAGGGTCTTAATCGAAGATTTGAACTTTGCTGCCATACCGTTGCTGAAAAAACAGGAGCTTAAGTAATATCGCTTTCTAAACATTCTCAATCGAACTTAATAGAAAAAATAAGTCTTCTTATTCCTTGAAAAGACGACTTTCATTCGAGGAGAAAAAGATGCCATATATGTTACGAACATTAAAAAAAATAAAAGCAAATATATATATATATATTTCTTAAGTCTTACTTATTTTTATATGGCTTCAAATATTTTCTCTCTTTCTATTCTCATTGTTAAAACTTACTGATGGATAACATTATTTCTGCTTTTACTTGTAGCTATTATTATTTAAGGAATGTTTTGATTCTCAAAAGAAGAGAATAATACTTATTGCACCATTCTCACCTATCGTTATTTGCTATTACTTATAATAATAATTTTTCTTTTTGTAAACACCTTGAGAAACAATGTAAATAGCGTTCTCTATCTTAAAAAATATTTCTTTCTCTTTAGAAAGTTTAGAATAAGTGATTATGGCAAATACTTGCATATGAAGTTAAATAAATAAAAAAAAATAGCTCAAACTTTCTCTTTAATGGTTTTCTTATTTATATATTTTTCTTACCATACCCCTTGGAAATATCTAAAAAATTTGATGTTCTCCGAAAATTTAGTACTTATAAACGGTGATTTTCAGTTTCTTTTTTCTTTATTTGATCGATGCTGGAAAAACTCTCCTCTCTTCCTTTTGTGTCTGATACACAGCTGTGATTAAGATATTTCAAATCTAACAAAACTATTAAAGGGACCTTCAAAGTGTAACATCACGAAAGATTAAGCGTATCAAAATCAGGGACATTATATAGATTTATATATATACATACTCATTGCCATAAAAATTTGCGCACCAAGAAAAAGTCGTCAAAATGAAACGAAATTTTACTACTTTGATGTTTTAATTTTATGTTAGTACTACTTTGATGTAAATAAGTGATTTGAAAATCAAAGAAAAAAGACCGTTTATTGCAGAAAAAAGTACAAATGAACGGAAGTTTTAGTACTCTGTTGAATCTCCTTTAGCACGAATGCACGATACGATACGAACAGGTATTGAGGCGTACAAACTACGTATGATGTCCTGAAACATCTCGTTCCACAGTTCCTGTAAACGCGCCTCTAGTTCGACCAAACTCGTAGGCTGTCCAACTTGCCGTCCCAAATGATCGCAGACATGCTCAATTGGTGGCATATCTGGGGAACGAGCAAGCCAGGAAAGGGTGGTAATGTGACGGAAGCAGTCTTGGGGCATCCTTGCTGTGTGTGGCCGAGCATTATCTTGTTGAAAAATGGCTCTAGGGAGCTCTGCCATGAAGGGCAACACATGTGGCTGAAGGATGTCATGGACATACCTCTGGGCTATCATTGTGCCATCGATCAATATTAGAGGTGACCGTGTATCGTAAGCAATGACACCCCATACCATTACACCGGCTGTGGGAGTGGTGCGTCACTGTAAAGCGAATGCAGGATTGAGGCGTTAACCACGGGATCTCCACACGCAAACACTATTGCCTTCACTGTTCAAATTGAATCTAGATTCTTCTCTTAAGACGTCTTGGTTCCATTCCGTTGCAGTCCAATCCAGTCGTGCTCGACACCACTCCATATGGAGGCTTCATAAGGTGTCATTGTCAGCACACGTAATGGGCACCGCGATACTAGATGTCCTTCATCCAGGTGCCATGTGATGGTTCGGGGAGACACAAAGGCAGGAGAATCTGTTTAGTATGGAGCAGATAGCCTAGAGATTGGAGTATGGATCAATGGGTGATTGTTCTCTTCACCGACGAGTCTCATTTCAGCCTAAACACTGATTTTTGCCGTACGTTCATATGGAGAGAACCAGTGACCCGCTACCTACTCTTCAGTGTCCGCGAAATCGACAATTATGGTGGAGGAGGTTTAATGGTCCAGGCAAGCATCATGTTGGATGGCCGTACACTTGAAAGAGGCTCTGTAACTGGTGTGTGGTACAGGGATAAGGTCTTGGAGTCCTATGTTCGCCTTTTCAGAGGTGCATGTGGACCCAAGTTCATTTTAATGGACGATAACGCGATGCCACATATAGCTCTTTTGGTCGACAAATTTCTAGAGAGTGAGGATATTCACCGTATGGAATGGCCAGCCAGATCTCCTGATCTCAACTCTATAGAGCATTTTGGGACACTCTGGGGAGGGCAATTGCAATTCGCAACCCCCCTCCGAGAGCTATCCAAGAAATGAAAACAGCGTTGCTGAACGAGTAGGACCAATTGCCACAAAAACTAATATACTGTCTTATTTCAAGTATGACATCATGCTGCGAGGCCTGTATAGCTTTAAGAGTGGGAGTCATACCCCCTATTAACCCATTTATTTTGTTTATTCTGCAACCACTGTTTCATATCTTCCAACTCCAACGAGTGTTACGCGCGATCATGCGTGTGTGTTGCAATTGTTGAATGATTATTTGTTTTGTATTGTTTTTCAATGTATGTACATATCAAATTTCATTAAAATCGGCCCAGTAGTTCTAGATATAATCGATCAATTCTGCAAATTATCTTAATTTCTTACACCAGTGTATTTTAACGATACTGCCAGACTTGGACACGAGCATTGTAGCGTTACAGGCAGAATTGTAGTTCGCCTGAAATGTCATGTGATTCAACTGTTCATAGGTGCATTTTAAAGCACCATAAAGCCTCCTACACTAGTAAAAGTAATCGTAGCAGTAGACAACGTGAAAACTTTCCTCTATTGCAGGTGGCGTCAAATAGTACGAGCTAGCATTGATTGCAGTACAACAAACTCTAATTTTCGTTCTAGGGCTGTCGGGGTACCTCTCCTTGAGTTGGTAGGGGTGGAGATCTTTCTGATCGGTGAGGTTCTTGGGGGATCCGAATGCAGAAGGGATTGAGAAGTTATTAAATTGGACTCGTAAGGAAAACCAACTGATATTTTGACAATAAATCACTTTTATTAATTTAAGCGTTAGAACTAAGTACGCGATATGTAGACAAGACAAAAGGAATGAAATGATAGGTACATATCTGAAATGAGATGTAACTTCTGAAACTCACTAAAGAGAATTTCATGCACAACATGTTTGTATTCACGCTCGGTGCTCTGAGTCGAGTTAGTTACAATAATTCCCGCAGTTTGATCTGTCCCTCCTGCCCTATTGATTTCATTTTTTTATATTATCGTGACTTGATTCTGTCGAACATGTGTACCGATGTCTCAGAACAAAAAAACTTAATCTTTCTTTGAGATTCAATCAGTTTGAGATCAATTCTTTCAATCTCAAATTCAGAAACGTTTTCGATTAATTCTGTATTCTTAAACAAAAAACATTGAAGCTTCTCTCTAAAAAATAAGGGAAAAGCCATTTTTAGTACTTTAAAACAGACTTCGGTTCTCCTTTTTATTTAGCATTTGTAGATGGCGCTACACAAGCATAAGACTTGCATGTGCATGGCAATGATAACCGTTTGCATGATTTATTAAGGTTTACCATGGTGAACATTTATTATTGGATACCTTCATGGTGTTGCATTTTTAATACGACTAGTAGTATATAATAATAGTATACACTTATGTCCATAAATTAAAAATAATTCAGAATCACATGGATATTAAACTCTAGACTAAAAATTTCACTTGTAGTATTATCATACATATCTTCAACACTAATATGAAAATTACAGGAAGCCATCAGATGACACCGATAATGCGTCGAGAGTGTAAAAGAGGGGTATATAAGGAATATAAGGGCAAAGAAATAAAATTGTTCTCAAGCGTTTTGTAAGCCACTCAGGGACATAACTGAATAGTTATGATATGATGAAAGAAGTATGAAGATGTTTTTTTACGTTGTAAAATTATCGGGAATATGAAATATAGCGAACTCAGATAGAAGTATCAGAGGAACTTGGGATTACTTAAAGCAGTGTTTCTCAAACTGTGGGGCGCGCCCCCTGGGGGTGGGCGCGATAACCCTACGAGGGGGGCGCGAGCATATCGAAAATAAAAGATTTAAAAATAATTAATTTACTGGAATGAATTAAAACAAAATACTTTCAGACATAATAAAAAATACACTTTTACTCTGATATAATTTATAGGCGCGCGATATTAAGTCAACAAAAATAAAACTTCTTCAATACCTAATTAGCTATCTTTTTGATCCTATAACCAAATAAAAAAACATTTATTCGATTTGCTGCAATTCCATGATGAGAGATTTTTTTATTACGCTTTCTGTTTAAACCTAACATACAACTCTTTCAGAGAAAAAACAGATCCCAGACACAGAATCGAAAAAATTTAAGAACAAAAAATTCCTCACTGTCATTATTTTTGAAAAACTGCACATTATAGCTGTAATCTGTTTAACCTTCTAAGTTATTGGTACATTTAGTTATGACCCCTCTTTTATGTGCTTGTTTCTCATTTAGGGAAGTTGTAAGTAATGTATTTCTCTGTTACGCTTTTTTCCATGCAAAAGAGATGATTTTTGGAAAACCACGGAGAGCACACTTTGAACGATTACTTGGCCAAGACTTATTTTTACGAGTATTCTATTCATATAAAGCATAACGCGAAAAACGTTTTACACAATTTCATATAATAATAATGAATACACTTTTTACCTGGACGTGGTCGCGTGGGACGCACAGATTACGAAATCGTTCATTCTGGTAAAACTGTTTATTTGTTAAAAAAGAAAAATTGAAAAGTCCTTGAAAGTAGGTAAGTAAACTTTCTCTTAATTAAATTATTCACTGGAATCACGATTTGTATCGTGTACAATAAAATAATTACAAAAAAAAGATTAGGGTGACTCAATAACCCCGCTCGACCATATTGAGTGCGCGCCTGCTCCCGGGTTAAAACATGTTGAAGTCTTTTCGTTTTAAATATTAAAAATAATACAGTTATTCTTCATCGGAATTTTATATTATTGTTCATTATTTAACATCAAATATAAATGCTAATTCTGTGAGGCTTAAAATTACCATTCGCTTAAAACTAATTGTAATTTGAGCAACCGCTTTTAAGAAATCATTTTACATTTTTGTAAACGTTGTCGAGCATTTGGCTTTGCACTCTTTACAATTCAGCTATTATATCAAAAATGTTTTATTTTCTTATAAACGAACTCGTGCAAAGAGCGGGCACTTCAGCCGGTATACTTTTAATGTATCAGTGTTGCACAGAGTATTTTATATCTAATTAATTAATACTAAATTAAGAACAAGTTTAATAAGTATCAATGACTTCCATGGGCTTGTCTTGCAAAGCAAAGTTTTTATAAGAAAAATACTTACGATTAGAAATTCACCTTCTGAGTTCTTTTTCTATATTTAGCAGATATCTATCTTTTGCCTTCTAAGCAGCCACCACATTTTGCAATATGTTCAATTTAAAAATTAGAGAATGGAAAAATAACAATAATTATCCTATTATTTTATTTATTTAATGATTAAAAGTAGTATACAAAATTTTAATACTTATTTTACTAATTTGTACGGTTTATAATTAAGATCGCCTATTGTAGCTTTAGCGTCAAAGTGCATTATTATTGCATTCAGTACGTTATTAATGTATAAGGGGGGGGGGGCGGGATATATATATAAATTG
>BMAU01021135.1:1320000-1387500 GCA_019973935.1 Trichonephila clavipes
ATAATTATTTTGCATATAGGTAATATGTACTATGTTGTGGATACAAAATTGTTTGTATTGATATTATTTGGTATTTTTGAGGTGATGAGGGTTATGTCTACATAGCTCTACACCTTTAATTTTCTTTAACATATATCTATTTTAATGGTTTGGCATTACTTTGAATTAGCGACTGGCAATTTGGTTAGCTTATACCTAATCTTTGCTCGGTGGTGTACTGATTAGGTAGGTACAGTATCGTTATAAAATTACATATTTGAATCTTTCTGTCCTGTTATATGTGTGGCGTTTGGTGTTCTTGTTAGCCTTTATACTTAGCTTTGTTTTTATTTTAGCGTAGCTTTCTCTTGCCTTTTTTTTGAGATATTACTTTCAAGTTTGTTTGTTTAAAAATTAACTTGTTATTGTTTTGCTTTGGCACACTCTCTCTCCTGACTTGGTTAGAATTTCTGTCTTAAATAAAGAAATATTTTATACTCAATTTGGACTTGTTATAGTATTAGGATGAAGGATTTTTATAACTCATTCTCTAATGACAATTTGGGAAAGAAATCAACTTCTGTTAAAGATTTTAATGATTATAATAGTAATACTAAAATTAAACGATTCAAGGCAAGAATTTTTTGGAACAAAACGTTCATTAATAGTCATAGTAATCATATTAAACAAAACAAGTTAGATTCTAGTAATAACATTACACAAAATATTAATAAAAGCTACATTAATAGTCTTGCTTTGCATGGAAAAAGAGATAATTTATCTACATACAAATATGAAAACATTCACAAACTCATATTAGTCTTAAGTTAAGATTCAATAAATATAGAGATATTAGATGTAAGACTTGCAGTATGTTAAATCAAGATCAGTATGATTGTGAATCTAAATTTAACCTATGTAAAACTTTTAATTGTATTTACCTTTTAAATTGTAAAGTTTGTCAGTATAAATATATTGGACAGACCTCAAATACTGTTAACATCAGGATTAATCAACATAGACATGGTGTTAAATACTTTAATGCTTCCAATAATTCTAATAAAATTGAACTTAGACACTTTAATTTGCATGATTTCAAAAATGTTGAATTGTCTATCATTAAAATTATTCCAAATACAAAGCACAGATTATGGTGGGAACATCCCTTTATTAGGAGTTTTAATACAATATATCCATATGGTCTTAATGTTATGTATTTTGCTAAAAATACATTACAAATTTTGTTACAGAGTAATACTAAATAATTTTTTTTTATAATGTTAACAATTTAAATAAGAATTCTAAAAGGAATTCTAGAAGTAAAAGAACTAAAAGGAAAATTAGAGATAAAAAATCATTAACTGATAATATTAAAGTTATTATTGATGATTTTTTGAAAAAAAAACTTAATATCAAGAAAATCAAATACTTCATGTTTGGTCTTAATAAAAAATGAAATTGTATTGTAAATGAAATCTTAAATAATGATCCCTTAAAGGTATGGCATGCAATACACATTATTAAAGATATTAATAGTTTTCTAGATAATAAATTCAAAATAAATTTTGAGAAAATTAATGAGCCTATTACAGAGTGCTGCACTTTGTTATCATGAATAAATTTTTGATAAAATTAATTTTCTAATGTATTTAATAGACATTTGTCACTTTTTCCTGTTAGAAATATGGTTATTAAGAAAGAATTTAAATATAGTAAAACGAGGGGCAGATTTATCTTTAATTACAATAATAATTCGCCTTCTTTTAACATAGAAGATTTTATATGTAATAACTATAATGATTGTATTGATGGTCATCCTAAACATGTAGTTACTGGCAACTTAGAAATAATCAATGACAAAATTTTAAAGGATATCATGAGTAAAGGCACTTGTTTCAGATTAACTGTTTGTAATAACAACAAAACTGTTAAAACACAAATTAATAAAGATATAGATAATTTTATTACAAAATCTGCAATTAAATATGGACTACCTATACAGGCATTTGATGAATAAAGTACAATATTTTAAAAGACCTTATGAAATTTAGCTACTATTCTCATTATGAATTTACTTTTAAATATATAAAACAGAAAATTTATGTGAATTACAAAATAATTTTATCATAGTTTACATTGATAAAGTACCTGGTAACTATATGCTGTGATTTGTAAGTATTTTTATTATAATATGCTTAATGAACACTTTTTATAAATAATGAATCTTTTAAAAAATTAGATTTGTCACATAATGAAATTAGTAATCGTATTATTGCTTTTTATAAAAATTAGGTTTTTGTGTTCCTAAAACTAAGTATCCATATATATATTTTAACACCGAAATTCCATAAAAGTCCTGTTAAATTTAGAACTGTGACAAATGGTTTTAAAACATATTACTACTGCAGGGAAATTACTTCATAATATTATACAAAACTTTATTAATCAGCAATGTAATAAAGCTATAATTAAAAATTATAAAGATATTATAGATTTTTTTAACAATATAAATATTTATTCAGTTCATATTTATGACTTTGAAGATCCTTTCAATTCAATTGATATCAATGAATGTATTAAAGTAATTTTAGAAATCCACAGTAATTATAATCTTAATATTAATTTTAACAAATTTAAAACTCTCATAGATTTAGTCTTAAAAGAAAATTATATCAATTTTTTTAATGGTTCAATATGTAAACAAAATAAAGGCTTGCCATAAGAAGGCCCTGCTAGCAATAGTTTGGCGAATTTATATTTACACTTTTATGAATATAATTATATTATTAATAATGGCTATTACATTTTTAGATATTTTGATAATTTAATTATATTTGGTAAAACTAATAATTTGAGTCCCAAAATTAATTTTTATCCGGATTACTTAAACTTAGTTAAAATTAATCATAATCCAATTAAAACTAATTACTTAGATGTAAAATTGAATATTAAGGATTTGAAATTACATAGTAATATTTATGATAAAAGAGAGAGATGTCTTTAATTTTAACATTCTTAAAGTGCCTTACTGGAATTCAAATTTATCTATATCTATATATAGAAATATTATTTTTAACTATATTTATCGTAATTATGTATTAGTTAGCGATAAAGATAATATATATTTAAATTTTAATTAAACAATGTAATGAACATGGATATCCTGCTAACTTTTTTACAATTATATTTCTAATAGTTCTCAGTGATAATACAATATGAATTAATACCTATTATTGACATTATGTTTTAATATTAGTATCTTTAATTAATTATACAATTATTCAATAGATGGCGCCACATGTTTAATACAACATTAATAATATTATTATTTAAATATTTCTTGTAATCATTTATTTTCTACAAATATTTATATCAATATAAATTTATGGTTTTTCAAAGGTACATATATATATATATATATATATATATATATATATATATATATATATATATATAATATATTATTCTACCATAATTTATCAACCTCTTGCGGTACTGATATTCCTCTGTTGTATTTGGTGGGAAATATAACTAGTTGATATACTCACGAAGTAAGTCTTACTATTTACCTTATTGCATCGACTTTAAATCTATACTGTAAATACTAGTAGGCTATAATTTTATCGTTATATTCTAATAGTATAGTGATTTTATTTGAAATATTTACATTTATCCTAATATTATTCTTTCCTTTTCCCTTTACACATTGTATAGACAAATTACAGGTGAACGTTGGCTAGCCCTCAAACTTGTTTAAACCTTCAATCTTGGTTTCTAAGGCCAGGAGTTTGTTATTGTACAACTGTGACTAATATTTCCTATCTTGAATAGTTTTACTTAGGTTCTATAGCTATCTGTATATATACATATATATATATATATATATATATATGTTAATATTTATATTACTTATTTTTTTTTAATTCAAGAATAATTCCTCTAAAAATTTCAAAATCTCTAAATGTTCATCTAAAACTATATATACCATTCCATATACTAATAAAAATGCATTCAACACTCAGTACAGTGTAAGCATGAAACTTTTGTAGGTTTCCAAGAAAGTAAGGAAGAGATTTTTGTAGACACATTGCATATATATATATATATATATATATATATTTATATATATATATATATATATATATATATATATATATATATATATATATATATATATATATATATATATATATATATATATATATATGATCTCTGATAATTTACTGTAATAGTAATAATTTAACAAAAGTTTTTAAACATCCCAAGATCTCTTGTTAAATTGAGAATAACTAAACTAATTAATTGAGACCCTTGTAATTTCATGTTCTTCGGCTCATAATAATAATTTGTTTTACACACAGTCTAGGAAACAATACCTTCTAATGCTATTATTTAATATTTTATGCTAAACTGAGACTTTATTGCAGCGAGTGGTGAAACAATGAATCCCTGTTTGTACTGTTATACAATTAACATTTTTTACTAATAGACTATTTTTTCAAAGTTATTGAACTATTATTAGCAAGTTTATTTTCTACTTGTATAAGAGAAAACTGTTGCGTCTTCAAGTAGTTAAACACTTTATTGCTTGCAAGTATAGTTATTTTATCAGATGCTAAGCATACTATAAATTGGTTGGCTGATAAAATTCTTTTAAAAACATAGTCTTTTCCTGATATTTTATTTTTTGGTGAAATATGATAAGGTGTATAAGCATAAAGTTACTTCAGAATTTCACTGTAATGCATTATAAATTATAAAGAATAGAAACAACGAAGTGTTATCATGTTTTTTTTAAAATTTTAAATAGGATAAAAGGGTTTTAGAAGGATTTGGATAGTTCGTGGCTGATTAAAAAAACTTAGGAGATAGATTTTCTATTGTCTTAAAATGTGTTTAATTATCTGAAAATGACTTATTAAATTTAAAAACCGTTTCATTGTTAACAAGCTCTCCCCTTTTACGTCTGTGAAAAATTTATCACGATTAAATAATTTTCTCTAAGCATGTAGTTAAAATTTCCTGTGATTTAAAAATTTATTCAGGGATAAAGTTGCATCTGATGATTATAAAGTGCAGCTTACCCTTTTATTTAAAAAAGTTAAAATTTACCAAGTACTGAAAACAAAATTGAATTAAAAATTATCGGTATCAAGTTATTATTTGTAATAAACAAGCACAAATAAAATTAATCTCATTTAATAAAATTACGCAGCTATATATAGCAAACTACTGAAATTGTTTTTAAAGTCATTCAAGTGAAATGAACAACATGAAAAGTAAAATTTATTGTAAAAATTATCATTCAGATATCAGTATGTGTAATTTCTGTGGATAATATAACATAAGGACAAATACAATATTGGAAAACTCACATTAGAATTGAAATGATTATTTGACAACGTGTGTATATGTGACATTATTTATGTATTATTTCATATACCAAAATCATAACTTAGATAATCTGCATTGTTTGATGTTCTACCTTTAGTTATTTCCTTTTTATGATCCCAAGAATGATGAACACCTTACAATCTTAAATTTATGTTTTTATCAACAAATGACCTGATGCAAAATTAACAATTTTATACCGAACATTTTAAAAAAATTCCAAGATGAAATACAGATAGTTGTTTGAAAAAAAGCAAATAAGGTAAATTATACATTAATATTTTATTAAACTCAGATAAATCACTGGTATTGCTGAAATTTTAGATAAAATATTCGTAAGACTAAAATTTTCGAAGAACAGTTTTACAGAAACATACATTTTCATTTTTAAACCTTACGGCATTAGTTTAAAAAAATTAATTTAGTTATTTATAAGTTTAAAATATTTGGATTAGTAATGTAATCAAATAAATATTTGAATGCATATCTGCCTTCTTTTATAATGTACTGGATAATACCTGTTCTGTATAAAACAAAGAAAAGACCATTTGACTTTAACTTCAATTATTGTAATCCCTTTATTAACCAAAAATTAAGACCATTCTTCATCTGCTGAACATTTCTGGTTAAAAATATTTATTTCTTTACATATGTGTTACAAACTTAATTTTAAAATTGTTTTAGGAATTTAATTTTATGTGTGTTTTATAATACATAATTTTCTCGATAGTAATTTTTATGGCATTTATTTAAAACATAACTCTGTAATAGTTAAGAAAATTATGGAAATAATTCTGACTTAACTAGTTTATTTAATTCTTACACATATAATGTAATTATACTCAATTTTTGCTTTTCAAAACCTGTGATAGGAGTTTATTATAAAAAAATTATAGTATTTAATCTTTAAAGGGTTAAAAATAATAAGTCAGTTCAAGTCAATACAATTATAATTACATTTCTTATTGAATTAAATTCACAAAAACAGTATAGGGTGTCGTAAAATATAATTTAAAATAATACGCTTTACTATATTACATTTAAAAGTCTTAAGAAATTATTTTATTCAAGAATGTGCATAACACATTAAATTCATAAAACAAATTTTTTAAAATGGCTTTATTTTGTGATAGTGCAAAAAAATTAAACAACACTTTCACTAATTTTTTTTTCTGCCATATGTTTATTCTTTAGAAGTTGGAACTTTTTCCAACATCAATTCAAAATTTAACTAAAATTTGACACACCTACATCTCAAATATGGTGGTTTGTTTTTATTTCATATTCAATAATTATTGTTTCTTTTTTTTTGTCTTTAAAGAAGCAGAATTCCAAAACAAAATATTCAAACATTATGATTTAAGACGAATTATTTCAAAATTGTATATTTCCCAAAGTACAGATGAGAAAATAAGTTTATTATTTACGAGGATGGTATAGCTGATTAACCTTTTGTTAAAGTTTATTAGTTTCATTAAATTCTAATTGTCTCACATTTCTTTTATGTCATTGTTACGTAAAAAAAATTAAAAATTGCGAATTTTGTTAGTGGCAAACGAGATTTTGATCTGAAATAACTGTTGGATATATTTCTTCTGTATGTTAATTTCTGTAGAGAAAAATTGAATTGTTACCCTATTCTATACAACCTTAGCCGTTGTATGTATTCACTTTTCTGCGGAACAGGCTCATTAAGTACCTAGAAATGAAAAATGATCTTAGTAAATTTCGAGGCTACCATCCATTCGTGTCCCCAAAGACAAAAACACCATTACCTAGAATCGTAATAAACTTGCACAGCCACCCCCATTATTATTACAAGCGTTCGAAACTTCACACATAATTTATCAGATGAGACGGCACCTAAATTTTCCTACAATTTACTCAGATCACTCTGGCCGGTTACCCAAGTTAAAATGTCGACGCCTGCATATGCTAAGTATCGTAATAATCGCTGAAAAATAAAGAGAAGAAGCAAAGTGATGAAAAAAGGTTTTGCGAAGTATTTCTCCTGTCACTAACTATGTTCCGAAAATAAACCTACCAGAAGTCCCAAGGGTTTATCGTATCCGGCACAAACTCGTCATAAATGATAGGATTCCCTAAGTTTTGGATGTTGCTACGGGTAACCAAAATCAAGCTGTAAAATGAGTACAGAGTTGAGGTTATAATTTATGATTCTTAGGGGGTCTACTATATGCGTATAATAGATACCGAAAGCTGTGTAATTGAGTTCGAGGGGCGTATTGTTGAGTTAAGGAGTACAGAAAATAAATGGAGATTTCAGCGGCTGTCAGATAATAAGGTTTCAAATCAAACATCCAAAGGAAATGCCATAGGAAATTTATAGCTTTAAAGAGAATTATTCTATGTTGCAATTAACCAATTGTTTAGAATATGAACACATTGTAGCATATCTGCTTATATTTACTAATTTTTAGAAACTTCAAGCTAATTATTGAACGGAAATTGTTATGGAAATGCTATTTAATCCAAAACGTACCGCGCTTTTAAATTGTATTAATAAAAAGTAAGACACATCAATCTAATCCAACATTTCTAAGAGAAACAACGTGTCATCAAGAAAGCTACAATTAATATTTTACATCAAGATATTTACATTTGGTAGAATGAGAAATAAAATTTAGTCTTATCCCACAGAAAATATTCTTTTTGGTTCTCTTAAGTTAAAAGTTATCTTATATATTCAATAGATATCTTTCTTCTTAGAAAATAGTTAATGTTTCTACAAATATTAAAAGTCTTTTTGATAAAAGTAGTCAAACAATGTTTTTATAAAATCATGTTTAACTATTTCAAGGTAATATAAACATAGAAAAATAGAAAACAAGACTATTTTTATATGATTACGATAGAAAATAAATGGTTAATATATCAATTATTATTCTTTTAATCTTTTTTCCTGAACCGACTGCTATACTACTTTTTGATACAGGTTTTTTTTCTGATTCTAAATTTCTAATCATTTCCATAGAATTAAGAGTCTCAACACACGTCAGAATTTTTCTTAAAATCAGTCCTATTCAAAAAGTAAATAAAATGTATGGTTTTCATTTCCAAAAATTAAATACTATATATGCATATGTATATATATATATATATATATATATATATATATATATATATATATATATATATATATATATATATATATATATATATATATATACAGAGAGAAAGGACAAACATCACACGTAGACATGTGGAAAAATATTCTTTGTAGGGATGAATCTCACTTTGCACCCCCGTTGATGCATCTGGGGTTCGCAGATGCCCTACGAGCGTTTCTTAAGTCTCTGCATTGTGGCGATTGTAAAATTTGGTAGTGTAAGGGAGTGGGACCTTGGTTTGGCATGGATTTCTTAGTTGTGACTGAAAACATGAATTCTGAGATTTTTCTGGACATTGTTACTCTATGCTAACTATATGGAAATATTTCGGGAAAGGTCAATTACTCTTCCAGCAAGTTAACTGCTCCCTTCACACATTAAGACTTGTTCATCTATGATTTTAACAATGAGCTGCGGTCTAAATACTACAAAACACTTCCGGGTGATTTAGAGCACAGATTACATAGCTAGCCAATTTAACAATCCACAGTAACGACACTTAACGTATTTCAGTTATAATGGATGACTGGAAGCTATTCTCTTTACCCACAATCAAAAACTGGTGGAAAGTCTTCTCATACTTGTGCAGGCTGTCTTCGATGAAAAAGGGTTGGACCAACATCATAGTAATACAATAAAAATTGTTTAACGCGAAACTGCGGGACTAAAATATTTTTTTCATATTGAAAGAATTTCGTGTTAAGGGATAATATGCCAAAAAGCCCTCACATATTCAACAAAATTAAGTCTATTATAATACATTTTATTTACATAGATATGTATGTATATATGCATATATTTAATAAAAATCAATGAAACAAAACCTTTCACAAGAACTTAAAGGAATGTAATACAAAATTTCAAAGTTTTTTGAAGAACAAAACATTTATTAAGTTTTTGGAAAAAAATCTGATATTTTTTTCTTTGCATTGTCTTTTGTTAGCATTAAAATTGTCAAAAAATTGTTCCACTATGTTATTCATATCACCATTGGAATGTGAACATAAATAATTGCGCATACTTTTCATGATGTTCCTCATTTCGGATGATGTGAGAACAGGAGCTGCGTATAATTCATTTCACTTTTTTCATTGGAACCTGCATCAATATTTTCTGAGCTTTGAGCAAACTCCAAAACGTCTTTGTCTGCCATAATTGGGTTTCTGTATGCATTATCATCCTCTATTGCAACAAATTCTTCTGATGATAGAGTAAGGCAGTCCGTATTTTATTCATTTCCAGACTAGAAGGACATCCCAATAATACAGAAACTGTTTCAAGCCATTCCTCTAAAATCTCGCCTGTGCAGCTGCTGTTTTTCATATTTTGTTCTCCAGGTGGGAAATATTTTCGTGTTAAGCGATTTTCATTTCGGGTTACGAGAAAAAAATGCATGAAAATACATAGTGGTTTATCGGGATCGTTGTATTATTTCGAGTTAACCGATTTTCCTTCTTGATCGTTTTCGCGTTAAACGTATTTCACTGTACATCCCTCAGGACTCTCCAGGGCCATATTAGTGTGGGGGTGCCCGGGTACTTTCGGAAAGATAGTGCATATAAACATAGTTTTATTAATATCATTAATATGTGGTAAAATTCTCAAATAAAATTAAATTTAATTGCTTGTGAAGCGTTCCCGCTATAATGTGTCTATTGTATTATTTTAAACATAAGAATATTAGTATAATAATAATATTACAATATCGCTGATAAAGTAATTTTCACGTCCTAACCGTTCCTGTAGTACTAGGAATAATTTTAATAATTGTAGATTCTTCATTTTTAAAATCATGTAAATTACAAAGTTTAGGTTCTGTTTTATCTCAATTTAAGTACAATCGAAATTTTAGTGGCATACCTGTGTCCAACGTATTTAAATTGAGAGTGTTTTCAGGTCAATAAGTACATACAGTTAAATAAATGTTTTACAAAAGAAAAATTAAAGTTTATTTGATATGGTCTTCATTTATCATACTGTATATTTTAAATCTACGATCTACTCATTTTTATATTTTAAATTTTATAATTTTTACGATTGTCTGAGTACTTTTTTGACGTTTTCTTCTTTTATGAGATTACATTTTTTTTTACCACTTAGTGTTTTGAATGATTCAATTAAACGTAGCTGATTTATATTTGAAAGCCTTTATTTTATTCCTTAAAATATATTTGCAGAGTTTAATGAGCGCCATACTTTCTGTAATATCTTATTAGCTTTCTTTAAACTGTCATACTATAATTCCATTGAGAAAATATTTCATTTTTACTTTACCTCAGCATCAAATCATGTCAATTAACTGCGCGTGTTTTTATGTTAGGAATTACTGATATCTAGTTATATTTCTATGCGCCGTGTTCTTCGAAAATAAATTATTAAAGTTGGGAAAAATCTTTGAAAAATCTTTTTTCCTGTCATTTGAAAATCCAATATCAAAATTACATTTGAAAGCTCTAAGATCTCGATCTTTCTTTTTCAAATACAATGATGAATGAATTGATGTATGATAAGAAGTTATTTTTTACTTTGAACTTAATTTAAAATACCTGCGAAATGCAGATCATACATTAATGTTAGAATATTAATGATAAGTTAAAAAGCTCATTCGAAAAAAATAAAATAATAAATTCTAAATTAAGATTATTGAAATTATTTCTAGTTCAAGTTTTATTTTACGGAGGAAACTTAGAAGTATTTGCAAATTATGTAATGATGGATATGCAATTCAATTTTTTTAGTTTTAATTTTTAGAAAAAAAGAAAAAAAAATGTTGTTTTTAATGTATACGTATTTTACACTGTGTTTTATTCCATGAACACAAGAGGCTTCTTACGACTATGTTGATAGAACAATTATTCTTAAATAAAGATAATTTTAAACCCCAAAATATTATGATGCTTTACTTAAAGATTAAGGAAAATTATAGGAAAAAATATTTCTAGAGCGTCTAAAAATCAAATAAAGAAGAAATGTGTGTGTCGTATAAAATATTTTATTATTATCCACACATCAACCATAAAAAAATACAAATTTTGCCTATGGAGTTAGAAATTATATACATAAAATCATTTAATTATTTAAGATTATTCAGGATATTTTCCCGCTGTTATTAGATACACATTAACAATATTTAAAACCTAGAATTAGTTGGCAATTTTGCATTGTTTTTCCTCTTTGCGACATAATACCGAATTATTATTAATGAAAAGAAATTACAATTATACTCTAAGAATCACACTAAATAAATATGTTTAAATTTCGATATTAAATTCTTATAAATTTTGATAAAATTCGTAGTGACCTAGTGGCCATGCTCGAGAACTCGTAGTCGATGCTGTTTCTGACGGATCAAAAGTCTCGAGCACCTGTATCATTGCAGATCCATAGTGTAGAGCAGTGCTTCTCAAACTTTAAATGTTTACGACTCAATATTTAATCATAATTTCCACATTGCGCCCTACACCTTCCCATCATTCAATAACAATGCATTGAATTCAATAATTCTATACTTTAACCACAAAGCTACAATATAACCTCTTAGTACCACCGGCGTATAACCGTCTCTCTCAGCCAACGCGTTAATTGCTTTCGACGTATATATACGCCCTTCTGAAGTGCTATCTATTTTGCGCACTAATATTTTTAAACTTATTTCAAGGGCTTTGTCAAGGTTCTTTTATTGCATTCCAGTGTTTGAGAAGGATATCCTTGTATCAGAGGACTTTCTAATTTATTCATCTCTTCTTCCCCTTTCCCAAAACATCACATTCACATTTCTACGAGGAAAACAGAGGCATTAGGGAATGAATCGGGTAACTTTTAATCGGAAGTTGAAGGATTATTTATATAAAGCATGCAAATGGTCAAGTGTTAGATTTTGTATGTAATTTTATAAATGACAAGACCATGGGGTACTGGTAATTATTATACTTGTCCTGAATTTAGTATTGTTAAACTAATTATAAAATGCATTGTGCAGTACTGATACATTTATAAGCTTATTATATCAGTGTGAATGTGTACATTATTTTTTTTTATTTTGTCAGAATGTATTTTGCTTCCTTACTTTCAGTAAAATATTATTTTTTTAAAAATCTTTTGTTTTCGACTTTTACATATGCTCGTATCCCCCCCCCCCTGTAGAGCTATCACGCCCCCCTAGGGGTGAGCCCTACAGCCCTACTACTAAGCGCTGGTGTAGAGTCATAAGTAAACCAAACGAGGTTGAAAGTTCTCCCGACGGTGGAGTGTGAAAGTTTGGAGAGGGGGGTGCCAGCAATATTGCGGTTCTCATCACTTTACCAAGATTCAACATTACGAGGCTCATTAAACAAAACCCTCATAGTAATACCCATAAATAGCTATTTTTGTTCAATAAAACCTTAGTTCAGGTGGTTGTCTTCGGGGGCTGGTTTGTAGCTCGAAACCCTTTTATGCGAGCTTGATCTCTTTGGACATCCCATCAACAGTTTGGAGAGGGGTGCCAGCAATATTGCGGTTCTCATCACTTTACCAAGATTCAACATTACGAAGCTCATTAAACAAAACCCTCAGAGTAATACGAGTAATACCGATAAATAGCTATTTTTGTTCAATAAAACCTTAGTGCAGGGTGGTTGTCTTCAGGGGCTGGTTTGTAGCTCGAAACCCTTTTATGCGAGCTTGAGATCTTTGGACATCCCATCAACAGTTTGGAGAGGGGGTGCCAGCAATATTGCGGTTCTCATCACTTTACCAAGATTCAACATTACGAAGCTCATTAAACAAAACCCTCATAGTAATACCCATAAATAGCTATTTTTGTTCAATAAAACCTTAGTGCAGGGTGGTTGTCTTCAGGGGCTGGTTTGTAGCTCTAAACCCTTTTATGCGAGCTTGATCTCTTTGGACATCCCATCAACAGTTTGGAGAGGGGGTGCCAGCAATATTGCGGTTCTCATCACTTTACCAAGATTCAACATTACGAAGCTCATTAAACAAAACCCTCAGAGTAATACCCATAAATAGCTATTTTTGTTCAATAAAACCTTAGTGCAGGGTGGTTGTCTTCAGGGACTGGTTTGTTGCTCGAAACCCTTTTATGCGAGCTTGATCTCTTTGGACATTGCATCAATAGTCCTCGTTTTGCTTCTCAGGGTGACGTTAGAAAATTAATTTATGATTTAAAGTTAAAATTCGTTAGCTCGAAATACTGAAAGAAGTCATTAAATCAAAAGAAATTCAATTTTTAAGATAACATTATATAATGATGGGTAAGTTAGTGAAATATTTTTTAAAGTTTAATCTTTTTGTCTCAGTGGATCTTGGATGGAACTAACGTCTGTTATTTTTATTTCAGGTAAGTGGTTTCTTCTGCTTGGAGTCCTTCCTGCAGCATAATGGGAGGGTTTAGTTTAAAAACAGATAAACATTTATGAAATGCTTTCAAATCGAATATTTATGATTCACACTTATTATTTTACGGAACACACATATCTTATTACTCTATGAACTATTACAGTTTTGTAATATTGAAAATGTAACACAGCTATTTTTGAAAACTAGTAATTGCATTAAAATTATCGCAATAAAATGAATAACTTTATGAATATTTGCTGAACATTTTATTCTTCTCTAATTGGGAAAGATTTTAACCTGATATTTTATTTTAAAGCTACAGATAAGATACTTAAAAATTAAGCATTCTTTAGTTATATGAATTATCAAATGTAACGTAATTTTTTAAAGAGCTTATTATTTGTTTGATTAATTAAATAACTCGCAATAAATAGTGAGAGATGAATTCATTTCTGCAAAATGAACCAACTGATTATGTTTTTATATTGTTCTGTTTTTACGCTAAGCCCCCTCTGAATATAATACAGATGGGCGTGAAGAGGTAAGAATTTCATTTTCTCTAATGTAGTATGTGACTCAGTTGTACAAAAAGGACAGCAAAGATATTTAATAGCAAAGAAAAAAAAACATTGAATAACCAATAAACCAGATTCACCTGATACTTTGAAAAAGATATTTCCTTCACTGATCTGTAGAATAGTTTAGTTTGATGTGGATGAATAACAAGATAAATAAAATGTTTTATGTATTAATTTATGTATCAATACTTTCGGTTGCGTAATTAATAAAAAACTCCACCCGTGTTTAAGAGCAAAAAATGTAAATTTAGTTTTTAAGTTAAAAAAAATTCTTAAAAATTTAGAATTGTTCTTGTGTGTTTCTTTATAGTTATGTAAATAAAAAACACTAGGTATGCACTCCTATGTATATAATTAACATCTCCTTTTATGTTGATCGCTATAAAACTGAATGCAAAGATATGAATGCATAAAGAACTTTAAACAAAAATAAAAAAAATATTTATCACAACTAAATGGGTGAAATTTTATTTAAATAGACACAAATGTATAATGTAATAAATGAAACTAATCACAATTCTTATATCAGCTGGCAATGTTTATTTTTCCTGTTGTTTTCTAAACGCCTCTATTGATATCGAAAATAAGTTTTTTCCCTGTCTATTTTATTCCCCGGAAATAAAGAAGAAAATAAATGATGAGGTATAAAAGTCTGTCGTTGTGTGTTAAATGAAGGAAAAGATACAAACAAAACTTCTTCTAAGATTGTATATTTTCTTTTACAAATAGTGATCTTCAAGTTATTACATTTCAAAGGAAGTGTGAATAAACATAACAATTCATTTCTAAATTAATTAACGTGAAATAAGTTATTATAAATTTTAGGGGGTTTTTTATTATAGTTTTGCATTGTTTATTTGTTGCAGTATTTTCCATAATAGATTTCCCTTGCAAATTTTGATATAAAAATAACATCGCAAAACCAAGTTATTTTTTTAAAACAATATTACCGCTCCACACATATATAACGCATTTCTGAAACATTTTGCAAAACAAACATACTTTTTTCACCATTTGTTCATTTTAAAGATTTTAAATTATCATTACATTTTCATACAAAAATTTAAAGATTTACAGTCAATAATTTTTATAACTACAATTTTAGTTACAAAACGTATGCTATATATTGTACACCATACAGTGATTTAAAATTAATCTTTTATGAGCCAGAATTATTTTCATTATTATTATTACAATTCACCTTCCGGAAAATACTAAGTTTACACTTAACAGATAAAAGGACAGGAAAAAATTGTTTTCTGGATTTAATTACAGTAGAAACGAATAGTAATGTTAAAGTTGTGACAGACAGAGAGAGAAAAAAGCCCATTATAAATTATATTACGCTTAAGCTATTTAATAAAAAAACAAAGGCCCGATTATATATATATAACTATCTGTGACACTTTCAATCAGCGAGTCATTATTTCATCCTATATACTTTATTTGTCATAAGTTCCCTTTTGGTTAACTATAAATTTTCTCCAAGGTTATATAGTTACTGAGTACTAAAGCATATAACTATTCATTTTTCAAATTCCAAGCTTTAACAACCACATTCTCATTTCAAACTTTTAAAACTACTTATGTTTTTAAAGCAGATACTTATTTCATATATTTTTGCTGATATTTACTTGAAGATTTATTGAGATAAAAAATATACATTTGGTATTTATCTGAGATAAAGTATCGTTTTATATTTTCATCCAAAAATGCAAAAAAGAGAGGCTTCTTAAGAAAGACGAAAAATTCCTAAGCCCTAACCTACACATGTGTATGTTGATTATTTTATAACCTCCAGTAGCTCTTTTTATGTTTTGAATAGAGTAACATTTCATAATTAGGAATAAAAGATTAATAGGTGTCACTTTCTATTTACATTCTTGTTACTCTATTGAATCTTATGTTTTCGTTTCTAAAGCTCTTTTAAAAACAATACATAACATATTAAATATAAATGTCTTTTTCGGATCTGTCTACAGTGTGAGCGCTTCAAACCAAATGTAAAATATACATATATTTGTCCAAAATTTTAAGAGTACAAAATTTTAATAAATCTATATATACATATATTTAAAAAAAGTCTTGAAATCCTCTTCAATTTTATTTATCGTGTGGGGTTTCATAAGTAAAATTAGTGCATTAAAATACTATCTATTTTGTCCTATTTAAATAGAATTGTTATGGATATAATGTTTTTAAAACTATTCTTATTTCGATAAAATATTAGTATTAAAATTTTCATCATGGTAACGATAAACATCAAAAATGTTTTGGTAACTTGTAATCATTTTCGAAGTTTTTTTTAGTTAAAAAAGTGAAACATTTTATTACTAATATATATCATTAAGAAATTCTAATTTTTAATATTGAAATTTTGTAAACATATAAAATATATATATTTTGTAAATATTTTTGCGAAAATATATAAAAGTTGAATACAATAGTTTCATATTGTTCGAGAGAGCACTTAAAGTACATGACTTCTCATTTCACAAAGACATTGTTAAATATGTTTCTCAGAAAATAAGGTGACACATTACCCTTAAAATGACGACTTTAACGAATATTTTTATTGCCTTATTTTAGTTGTGTGACTTTTTTAAATATGTTTATAAAATTTGGTAGCTCTAGCGGCATTATTTTGCGAGTTATTTAACTTTTTTTGACAGTATGTCGAAGCGAAACCGAAACTAAAAGATATGACGTCTGCTTTTAATGCAGACACTGTCATCCTAGCGTAAACAATTTCGATTAATTTACTTTTACACGCTATTCTAGAACTTTATACTTTAATTAGAAGAGAAGTGAATTTATTAGTTTGTATGCAAGAGAGAATCTTTATTCCATTTTGCTCTTTGCATTCTTTTTTCTTATTCTAAAACCATTAGTATCAAAACAAAAACTTTTTTTCAAAACCAATTATATAATCAATTTATTTCTTTATAATTTTAAATATTCGTTTAAATATCTTTTTATTAATAAACAAACTTTAATTCATCATGCCTAAACAAAAGTGATCGAGTCTTGTTAGTAAACAAAAAGCTAACAAGAGATGGTGCAGTGAACACTACAGTCATGAAACTGATGTTTTCAAAAAAGATAAAACTTCTATATTTCCTCAGCATTACCAAAAATAAATATGAGATGCCAAATTTTAGAAGACAGCTGCTTAAACGATTTAAATTGTTATGAAAATTCTGAAGCCCCTCATTATGTGACAATGGATGTACAGGTTTTAAAAGGACTTTTAAAAACTTATTGTGTGATGTTTGCAAATCGTATTCACTAAAAAATTGACATTGGGGAAAAGCTTGGATTTTCTAGAAAATTATCTGTATTTAGCACTTTTTGCGATATAATTATATCAAGTAACTTTACATCCAGACGAATTTCTGACAGTGAAGATAATGAAAGCCAATCATCTGATATAAACATGCGCATGGTGCAATCATTTTTAAGTGTTGGGAAAGGCTATTTAGCTATGGAAAAATTTTGTATGTTCATGAATATGGATTTACCCTCTCAAGCAGAACATTCAATACATATAAAATAAAGTTATGTAAATATCTGATTAGATCTACAGAAAAGAGCTTGAATGATGTTCGAAGTCAGGTGAAAAACGCTTATCAAAGTAATAGTGCCATTACTGATATAGATGTTACTTTTTATGGTACTTGGTTGACTCGGGGACATTCATTTCAAATAGATGTAAGTTGCGTGATTAACCTTCTTACTGGATTTGTCATGATTTTGAAATTACGTCCAAACGCTGCATTAAATGTGAACACGCAAAATCTGGTTTGGGAGAAAATTCAGCAGAATTTTTCATGTGTGGTATGAAGGCCATATATCTTCATGTGCTATCAATCACATAGAATCATCTTGTGCCATGGAACAAGAGACAGCTCTTAAATTATTGCAAAAATCTGAAGATAATGGTTTTCGATATACACGACACTATTGTCAGATGATGCAAAAACATATCAATATTTAAATACTAAGGAAGTTTAGGGTCCTGAGATAAAAATAAAGAAAGAAGAGAGTGCATAAACCATGTTAGCAAGAGGCTAGGTACATCTTGACGAAAAGCTGTTAAAGAATGGCGGGCAAGAGGTGTTTCCTTGGAGAGGAATCCCGTGGCAGTTTAAAGGAAGAGACAATTAAAAAAAATTGTCACGTTACTATCAGAATGCGATTCGCTTGGACAAAGGTGACGGAGAAGCAATGAAAACTGAAATTTATACAACGCTGTTTCATAGTATATCAACGAGCCAAAAACCTCAACATTTTAAATATCTAAGTGGAAAAGATTATTGGGGCTTTTTCCAGGCTACTCTTGCTCGTGGTGAAGTACCGAGTTCTCACGTAAAGCCTGTGAAGACACCCTTGAAGGAAGCTAATTTAGCCAAAATTATGCCAATATATCAAAGATTAGCTTCAAATGAACTTCAAAGATGCATAAGATGTGTGACACAAAATGCAAACGAGAGCCTTCACAGCATCATATGGGGTAAATGTTCGAAAGAAACGTCAGCGACACTACGTCGAGTAACTATTGCTGTTTGTGAATAAAATTTTGGTACAAAAAATCATTAGAAAATTCGCTAAAGGAAAATGGGGTTGCTTCAAATAAACAGTCAAAACTGTTAGTTGTTTGGCGAGACTATCGTACAGTTTATCAGAGGAAAGAAAAAGATTGGCAGTGTACGCAATTGCTGGAAAAAAATTGCGTTAGCAAAAAAAAGCAGCGAAACGCATCATTCATTAAAAAAGAAGTAATCACATATAAACGGGGTGGTTTTTAATAATATTTATTTACAATTATAATATAAACTTAAAATGAATGTTTTATAATTTCAAAACAAATTGTTAGTGCATTTGATACATATTGTAATATTTTAATACATTTAATTTTAATATATTTATGTAATAATATTTAATTACTTAGAATATAAATTACGGTCTTAAAATATTTATTATGACCTATAAAGTGTAATATATGTAAGAATGAAGGCAAAGGTCTAGTTCTTTCATGTATTTTATTGACTTTCAAAAGTTTAAACGTTTTTCACGACTTCATGTTTTTCATCGTGATCATATATTTAAAATGATAAGGCTTTTTTGTATTCATTATAAATCTTTGAAACTTTTCCTGGTTGTTTTGTATAAAATGCTTGATAATTCTGTGTATAGTTTAAGGATTTATATGAAGAGCTATTTTTTAAAATATCCATAAAGTTAGGCATAGCTGTTTTTTTCCCTGTGTGTTTTGTATCACTTCATTCCATTTTATCTTAATTTATTTACTTTTTAATATGTGCTAATTCAGTATGAATTTTGCATTAAAAATACTTAGTACACCTTGAATTTTAATATATATTAGAAGGGATACTATATATATATATATATATATATATATATATATATATATATATATATATTTTAGATATTTCAATTATTTTTTTTACTTCAAAATTTTTAAATTGCTTTTTCTCAGCTTCTTAGTTTTCATGATGATCATGTGTTTAAAATGCTAAGGCTTTCTTTTTTATTCACTATAAAACTTTGAAACTTTTTCCGGTTGTTTAATATAATAAGTTTGATAATTCTGTGGATGGAATAAGTATTAAGATGAACAGTTATTTTTTTAGAAATCTATAAAGTTAGATATAGCTCTTTTTTTACTGTTTTTTATAGTGTTTAAGAGAGAAAAAATTCTAAAAATAAAAGTATCACTCGTAATACCAATCCCATGCACAGAATTATAGGAAATACTTCCAGGAATATCAGAACAAAAGGGTTCCTAAATATTTAAATTTTTAAAAGTAGTAGGAATTTTTAAATTTTGAAAATTTAAAAAATTTAAATTGTTTGTTTAAAAATAGTATTTTGCTTTTGAAATGTTTATTACATATGTGTTCGAATACAGTACATGTAATTTTTTATTCCTCTAACTATCTAAGTAAAAGAAATTGTGTACAGGGTACCGTGTTCCCTTAATTACAATATGTTTCCAAAGTGTATTGTGATACCAAATACACAACAGTAAAACTTTAAAAATATCTATTAATTTTCTTCTTTTTACAAATACAACTCGTGCTGGTGTTGAATTCATATTTTTGACACATTTCTTTAATGTTTGTAATAATTAAAGTATCGTAACGTATCCAGCTTTTTACATTAATGTCGTATGTATTTGTGTCCTACTACACGATTAAAACTTATTTTTGATGATATCTAAGATCTCTTATCAATTCACTGATTTTTTTTATTTAACAACTAAACTGTACCACTTGATACATTCCTCTTATTTTCATATACACTTAGAATGGGAAAAGTTTCAAGGCATTAATATGCTACTTTTGTGAATATATATATATATATATATATATATATATATATATATATATATATATATATATATATATATATATATATATATATATGCTGCATATTTTTATTCTGAAACCGTTTCAAACATATCTTCGTGTGAAAGTGTTTTGAGGTAAGTAATCATTAATAAGAAGGGGTTCTTTTAATTAAACATAACTCAGAATTTACCATTGGTGGCAAACCTTTTCTCCAAAAATAGCTTCCTTTCTCACGAAATAAAAGTTTTCCTTGGCCACTCAATGGCATGAGTCTTGACAACGTTATCCAAATACGGAGCGAGATACCAACTTCTTGTCATTTTTGTATTCTGTGTATATTTCCTCTTTCAACACTTTCGTTCTTTCAAACTGCATAAAAATGCGCATTCAACAATGTTGGAAGAATGACAGCAAGATGAAATATCGCCGTGGCTAACTTTGCTTCCTAACAAAAAAGAATTCTATGACATGTTCTTACCTTTAAAACTCTCCACTACCTATTCTCGATTATTAGAAAAGTCTGAGGAAATACGGTCTAAGTCAATAGTTTAGAAATCATTTTGTTAAATTCGCTGATTGTTTTTTAATTCTATCTTAGCTCGCATAACGAAAGTTTCTAAAAGCTTTAAAAATAAGGTATTTATTTTTCATTTTGTTGTTTTACCATTTACTATAATAAGCAACCTTAAAAGTTGCCGAAATTTATTTCGACGACATTTTTTATGACCATTTTATGCGATTCAATGACCCGAATGTTTGAAATATTTTCCTTAAACTTACACATTTCTTTCAGAAATAAAATATCCCAGAATTGCGGTAATGGATATAAACTTAGAAATTGAGCTTTTTGAATGCTATACATTTTTATGACGTGATTCGTGAGGAAACAAATCCGGTAATAATTCTTGATGGCGTTTGGAGATATTCATTCCTGTACGTTACAAACTAAGATATCTAAAATCTAACTTCCATTTTAGTGGTCGTAATTTATTACTGTATTAAATTTATCATATAAATCTTTACCCTTGAACATATATATGCTATTGTCATTAATTGGGGCAACATAAAAGAGAATTTCATTAAAGCTACAAGAAAAGCAATTAACGATTAACGATTAAGGATTAAGTGTCTATGGACCAAACAAAAATTTCTCCACGTGAAATCCTTTTGCCTTAAATGGATTATTACATTTCCAGGAACATAAGAACTCATCAGTAGAGGCTAAAGCAATGAAAAAGTCATTTCTTATAAGGAAATGTATTTCTTGTATAGTAAAAAATGATATTCTTGTTTTAACGTGCATTTTTATATCTATTAATATTGTAGTTCAGTTTAAAATAATACGTATGTTATAAGCCTACACTATAACTGAATTTTTCAATTTACAAAAAAAATAAATAAATAATAATAATAATGAATGTTTTTTTTAAAAAAAAAGAGTTTTGTAATAAATTCTGTATCAATGCTGATGAAAAAGTTTGGAATCTCATTTTTTAGAGCGATGAGGTGTGGTATTTATAAGAGAAACATAAAATTAATTTTTTTTTATAAAAATCAATCGATGAAAGTAATTCTGAAAATCAAATAGTTGAAAAATTCAATAATAGCCTTCATGACTGTTTGAATATAAAATATGTAACCCTTTTTTAGAAAGAATCCTGTGAATATCATTTTAAAAACAGTTTTGTTAAATTAAATAAAACATTAAATATATCAGCTTTTCCTAACCACTACGAACTGATTGAATACAAATCAGTGAATACAATAAACGTTTTGCACTAAATTTTGGCATGTTCTTAACAAGTATGTAGATACACGTGTGTTTTATATACAACGCACAAATAATGAAATTTCAAATGAATAAAATACAAAAATTTGCTTTAAATCTATTTGGAAGCACACGAATAAAGAACATAAAACAAAACACATTGCAATTTTAACGCATGCACATTTTTGTTAAAATGTGTTTGATGAGGCAAACAAGTAAATATATATTACACATAAGAACTAAACGTTTTTTAGATGCAGCCGTTTATAATTAACGACATTTTTTACATGTGAAAGTGAAAATATTGTTTTCAAAATTTTCTTTTACCATAACTTTCTAGAGATATCTATTTTTTAAACAGTATTCCCATTTTTATTTATTACAGAAAAATACTCAAATTTATGTTTTAATAAATCATTAATAAATAGAAATCATTTATAAATATAAATAAGCATCTGGATTTATACTTTACCAGTCTGCAATCAAAAGAACGTTTGTATATTTTGCTTAACTTTTCAGAGTTACATTTTGCCTCTGTATGTATGTAATGATGTGACATATTAATATTTTTTATATCTTACTTTGATTTTGAATTTAATTTTTTCTTCATTGAATCCCATAAGAAGTAGCTGTAGTTTTCGATTTGTAGTATTGCACGTATGGTTTATCTAAAACGTATACTTCTTAATGTTTTAATGCCTTTCATAATTTTTGAAAATTATAATAATAGTAGTAAAAAACCATGAATATGTATATTTATGAGTACAATGTATACAAACAGGAGATACATTTACATATCTCCCTGCAATAGCTGAGATTTTGAAAAATAAAAAAAAAAACAGCTTTTTACTAAATTTCTTTTAACGTAACATAGATTCCCTTTTTCAAAATTATACAATTGCTTTTTAAGCTGAATTCATTCAGACTTTTTCTTTAAAAAAAATATGAATTCATTTAGAAAAACTTATTTTTATATGCCTTCCGCAAATAACTCTTGACCAAATTTTTAGACCAAAAACGTTGAATTTTAAAAGAAAACTAAATTGTTTTAAACTTAAACTTCTTACAGTTCTAAATTTATCGGAAACATGATATAATACAGCAATTCTGACAATAATTTATCTTTTTTTAATTAATATCATAACGAAATTTATATTAGCTGTGATAACCTCAGAAAATTTTTATTTTTATTTTCTCAACTGTATGTTAAAATTCATATATACGGTACGAAAATTGCAACATTTTTCTTTAATAAGTGAACTGTATAATTTTATTATGAATTCCGAAATACTGGAGCCTTATGAAAAGAACTTCAGATTGTATGCAATCAGCATATACATTGAGTAGCCAAATTATTATGACCACCCCTTTAATACAATATTGGACAACATTTTGCTCTTAATACTGCATGGTTTTTTTACCTTGGACTATATGAGTTGTTGGTAGATTCTATGAGATCATGGATACCCAAATCCGACGAATTGCACATTTCAATATCTTCAGATGTATAGAAGTACAGGAATTAATTTAATATTAAGCTTTCAGAATTTATTTGGTCTGATCTATAAACTACTTACCTTTCAAATTTCTACTTTGCTGTGCGGTATAAAAATTTATTTCGAAGTATTTTATGTGTGATTTATAGCACTATAGAGTAATATTAACAGTTATATACAAATCATAAAATCACGTTCTTGTACAGTACTAAATTATACCAGGTAATGCATTTATTAACATAATTTAAATAAATTTTACTCAATAGTAAATATGTCTCATAGTACTACCAGAGTATTAAAAACTGAATACTCAACATAGAACATTTAAACAATATTTTTTCAGTTGGAAATATTTCATAAATTATTTCCCTTTCAAACATTACTTTATAATTTCCAATGCCATCTGTATTTCTCAGTGATATCAAAGCAAAGTTAAGTATACATTACATGTCTTTTCCGTTTACATTTTTTGATTAATGTAATTCTAAACCTAAATGTTACTCCATATCACATTACTTTAATTCTTGTTACACAGAATCTAATAAAAAAAAACTACGAAGCATTAATAACATGTCTCAAAATTATAAACCTTGTTTTGTTGAGTTTTCCTCCTTTTCCTTCTCATGAATCTGAATTTTACTAAGCGCAAAATAATTTACTTCTAAGAGAATCGATAATCTTTATTGAGGTTTAGATTTCTAAGATGAAATTCTGATGAATAGACGTAAATTAAGAGAAAACACGTCTTTCCTACAAGCACTAAATCAACTAAGTATCAATAGCAACGAGAATAACAACTTCATTAGTATCCTATTTTCAGAATATCACTGCTAAATGAATGTCTTAATTTTCTGTTAAAATGAGACCTGGCATGTTTCTTGGAAATGCAGAAATAGGGAGTTCAAATAAATAAGTTAAATTAAAAGAAAATAAATCAATTTTTAAGTAAGGGCTCACAGGATTCTTAACAGATATCCGTGCCCTCGAAAAAACATCCTTCTGCAAACCAATGTAACTTAGCAATAAAACGAAACAATAATTTGAAATTATTACCGCATCATAATTATATATATTTACAATATTTCTCAAATTTACAGAGAATTTGAGAATTTTTTTTTTAAAAAAGTTATAAAGAAATAAAAATTGGACAATTTTTCAAACATATGAAAATCAGTGTTTTACTCCGCGCAGGATTCTGAAGAACAAAATTGATCAAAATTTACAAAGTTAATTTTACTTGGTATAAAAATATTCACTTTTGAAGTTATACTAACTTTTAAGAAATGTGGAGGAAAAAAATATTTTAAAATACAGTTATAGCAAAAATAAATTAAAAAAATTCTATAAATAAAAAAAAAACTTTATTATTTTTTTTTGAACATTGATGTAGAAGTTATGAAGAGCCTTATTTTGAATACGTGTATAAAATTTCAAAAATTCATATCATAAATAGTTTCTGGGAAATCCTGTGTGAAAGTTAAATTTTTTTGTTTTTTGTGAAAAATGAAGTTAAAGATTTGAAAGAGATAGGGTTTTCGTTTAAATGCCACTTCTTATTTCTCAATAACTTGGGAAGTATTCACAGTATCAATACAATTTTGGTACCAAAATACTCAGAAATATTAAGGTTTTAACATATATATTTTTTTTTCAAAAAATGTAAAAATTTGCAATTTAAGAGTCATGTGAGTCATTTAATATTGATGCTAAGTTTTCAGATAAAACCGATTATAATCCATACTATTTTGAAATAAGGTGAAGTTAGTTCCCATTGAACACAAACAGCCCACGCACGTGCTTCTCAGTGTCTCCAGGTTCGAATAGGTCCATCATGATGCTGCGCGCAGAACCAGGACTTGTGGGAACAGACATTGTGGTACCACTCCTGTACCAGGTTTTGTCGTTGGATATACAACTGTATCTCTTGTGTCAAGGGAAGGCCCAATAACTCTCATTGTGTTGCTCTAGAGAAGGAGTTGGCAATCTATATGCTATATGTGGCACGCGGCACAATTCTCAGTGGCACTCTGCCCTACTCTTCAAATGTGTCAATTTTTGAGTGGATGGAAGTTGAAAAACTTGTAATGGACCTTATTTTGCAAACATCTTCAGAACTATGGACATTTTCGGAATTATGAAAAAATCTGAAAGGCAACTCTAAAAATAGATTTGCAGTTATTTTGTAACTTATTGAATGTTATTTCTGGAGAGATTCAATTGTGTTCGAAGAGAGACAATTGCATGGACTCTGCTTTCCGCTTTTGATTCTGCCTATCAAAGTAAAAAATGTTATTGTTGTTACCAATGCCACCTGATCGGCAAAGGCCAGATAGAGGTCTACGGAATTCATCATGGCTAAGGGCTAAGTGACGCCTGTCGTTAGCAGTAGCTTTGAGCACCATACAGTTGACAGAACGATTTAGCTCAGTTTCCTCCCCCAATTTAGAGAGAGAACACCCTGGGAGTGATCAGGGGCCTCCAGCCTCTCTTCCTCTTCCACCAACCTCACGAGAGGACTAGCGACTCGAGGCTATTTAAAGTACCCCCATGCCGCGAGGGCACTATACATTCACAAATATCCATTTCTTTTCCGGAATTCCAACCCAGTCCCAACGCACAGCAGTCAGCGTCACTAACCACTATACCGGATGGAGGACAAGTAAAAAATGTGTCCTCATAAGAAAAATATTTCGAGTCCGCAAAAAAATTTTTTAACAACTGAATGTTCAGAATCGTGACAAATTAGAAGTCACACATTATACCCCTGATTTTGCGATACGAAAGTAGAACGGTCCAATCACTAGGTTTGGATTCCAATTTTTATTTATCTTTGTATTTAACTGTGGTGAAGGGAAATACTTATATTTCATGCTGTTTATTTTTATATTACCTTTTAATGATGATGTAAAATGAATATACGAGGGCATTTCGAAAAGTAAAGATACAATATGGCTCGCATTTCTTAAAAAAAACATTTATTTAGAAAACTTCAGTTACATCTCTTATTAACTGGATTATTTATTATTTTTCGACATAATCACCCCCGTTATCCAAACATTTGTTAAGTCGGTGCACAAGCTTTTGTATCCCACAGTCATAGAAGGTTACCGTCTGTTGTTGGAATCACATTTCAACTTCATCTTTGATCTCATCATCGTCGTGGAATGATTTTCCACCAAGATGATGACCAAGCGCTCCGTTCCAAGCGACGTTGCTTCCTCCGTTCTCTGAAGAAGGGCATCATAGATCACAGATGGACTACATGTTCATTGTTCGTCATGAACATCGTTCCTACCTTCGGAGAAATGATGACACCATTTCGTTACATTTTGTCGATTCATAATGTTCCCATAAACAGAAACAATTTCTTTGTGAATATCCGCTGGTCGCTTGTGAAGGTCTCCTTGGACCTCACTTTGAGAACGAGAATAAATAGGAGTCATGTAAGAACCAGAAGCCATTTCTATAAACAACTTTCTTTATTTGGTTATCTTATCCAAATAGAATCAAAGACTTATGAACAAATATGTTTAACTAGTATTATGAGGTTTTAAAGATAATATCCTTTAAATTAACTTAATGATCAAATTAATTAACAATTAAATAACGATCACGCAGAGATTACCACGAAAAGAGATCCCAGAATTATATTTAATAATGTTCCTATTGAACATTTATCTTTAATCTCACTCTTAAAACTTTAATGAGACTTTAATTATAAATCAATAATTACCAACGGAATCTCAACTCCTCTTGAGAGTAAATTATCTCCAACAAGAAATCTTCAATTTAACTTCACAATATATTTCTGCTTCAATCTCTATCTCCTACTGCTCTAACTTTACTATTTCGTTTGACTTAAATACTTTATCTAATCTGCATAACAAGGAATCCTGTCCGCTTTTTTTGGAGTTGATTGGAAATTAGGTAGGGAATTAAATTTCCCTAAAAAAGGTCGACTCAGAAGGTTAGTGATAAAGTTCCGTTTAGATTTGTCACACGCTGACCTTTTCCATGAAGAAAACGTATGACGGAGCGCACCACATTTGGCGGAATTCTGAAACGTCGCAGCCATTTTAAACACGACCTACTCCAACCAGAATCAACGTTGGAATGCCGAACGACCGCGAGGAGGAAGCTAACGGTTCAAGGTTAACACATGTGTTGCCAACTTGCTCACCAAAACTTTTCTTTTCCTCTGGCGTACGGTGTATCTTTACTTTTCGAAATGCCCTCGTATAATAAAAATGAGAATATATATATATATATTCTTGACCTCTATATATTCTCCACTTCCGCATACATTATCACGGGAATCGAATTGTTAAAAAAATGTCGTGCTGTGGCATGCTAAATCATATTGATAGATTAGTTTGACACGCCACAGCTAAAAGGTTGCCGACCCCTGCTCTAGACTGACCCACTGCCTTCGCGGATGGATACTTGACTTACTTCATACAAAACCACTTTCTGATTCGAAGTCTTTAATATGGCCGAACGATCCAGCAAAGCCACCTAGAAACATGTTTGTCTTCTGAGGCGTTAGTGGTAGGAAGCCAGAGATATCCTACATGACGTTCTATATTACCTTCCTGAACCCATCGATTCCATATTCGCAAAGCAGCTGTGGGATTTCGACCAATGTGAACAAGACCCTTTGTATGATCATTTTAATACATAACACGGCCCTTTTACAAACAACTAAAATTCAAGTGAGATTTCCGAATGAGTGTAATGTTTGTGCAACTAGCGTGTTGCTATCATTTTTTAAAAGTTTGAGATGTCATTTCATCCTCTTGCTTTGTTCTATTGCGATTTAATGCTAAATGTTAATCATATTCATGCTCCAATATCTTCGTCCTTTCATAAAAAAATTGGCATATGTATAATCTCTCCTCCATGTATTCCAATTTTAATGGCCAGCAGTATGTATATATATATATATATATATATATATATATTATTCCTAATGGGCTTCAAATTGATCCTTAGCCATTGTACATCCCCCGGAAGCTGTCATCACATTTTAGTGCGGTGCCCTATATGCGGATACCAATCGCCGCAGGTAATTTTGATGCCCAGTTCCCTCCCTAGAGTGAGGCACCTGAGCTCTGACGATGCGAACCTGAACCAGGATTTAATTTTCCCAAGAGCATCCAAGCCAAACAGACACTCTAATGATCTTATATATGTCGTATAATCATACGACATGGCCACTGTCGATTTTCTGCATCATGAAAATCCACCGACTTGAACCGGGTTCGAACCTGCAGCCTTGCGTACAGAAGGTCAGCGACAAACCAACCACGCCACCCAGACGGCGATACATATACTGTAGTACGTGGCGAGTGGATGATATTAATGTAGTATTGATGAGTCAGTCTTGAAAGTTAATTAATTTTATTGAAACACATAAACATAACGTATGAACGACACAACACAGAACAAAGAACAAACACACAATGCGCTGCAGCAGCAGATTACATGATGAAAAGCCAAATACATAAGAGAGAGAGATATTTTCAATAATCTCGGTATTCATAGCAAGCAGGACATCATATGACTTTAGGGGGGGAAAGGATGTAGTTTCAATAGTTCATGGTAGGCGGGTAGCTAATTAAAATAATTACGTGGTTGTCCTAAAGGATGGGACCTTAAGCAATTCAAGAACTATTAAAGTATTTTTATATATATATATATATATATATATATATATATATATATATATATATATATACACGTGTGCAGGTATATATACATATGTATACAAAATTTTGAAATGTCGAATATATAATACATGCATATATATGTGTAATATAAAATATAAATTTGCTTTTTAATAAGCTAATTTCTTGATTTTTAATTTTATTTTTTTATGATTTCGCTTATTCTAAAAATTATAACAATAGTGTAATTCGTAGAAAAACAGTAAAACAGTAGTATCTTATATGTCCTCACTTTTTGAATCACTGTATTTATTTTTACTTTTACTCTATTCTAAATTACAAAACTCTATTCAAAGAAGAGCAAAAGAAGAAAAGTTTTCAATGCAATAAGAATCTTCAACGTGAAATATTTGATAATTCTACGACTCCCTTTCTTCTCCGAATGTTATTCCCTGTCTTACCATTGAATTCTAGTAAACATTAAAGTCAGCTACGTTCAACAGTTGACTACATGCAAAGAATGATATTTCAGCTGGGAATCCAAAGCATAGAATATATGACGGTACGCGAGCTTCCTACGATTGTAGAATAGAAATTACAAATATTTTAAAACGAATGGAATTCAAAAAGAGTTCTGTTCCTCAGATTCCGAGAAAGAAATAATCTATTCTTCAGCTACAATTTAATCATTAATGTATTCTTGCTCATGCAATGCATCGAATAAATACATAGCAACATACGAGCCGGTAAAATTAAATTCGTATTAAGCATTCTTCTCGACCTCAAAAGAAACTTCGATTCTTTATCATGCAACCCCTTAGTGATCCCTTACGAGAGAGTGTTGCACCTAACGCAAGAAAGATGCATTGCGTCCTTTCTCTGTATATTTTGTTTTCTCTAAAGGAGATGCAAAGTGTACTCATGAATTTTGCATGATGGTCGCCTGCTGAGATGTGTTCTTTTGAAATCCTAAGTCGCCATCCTTCTAGAGTTCATAATACACTTGATAGAGCTTGGCTCTTACTAAGTCTGTGGCCAGGAAGGAAAAAGGGACTCGCATTCACTGGGAACTTAGTGAAATTATATCCCGCTACACACACAACGCTTCACATTTAGCATTGTACTGTGAGCGAAACAGCTATGATAATTAGGCACTTTTGTTCCTGTTTATGAGGAAAGTTACAGAAATGGAAAGAGTAAAGGTGTGGCATTAGTTGAAAGAGAGAGGTGCATATATTCAATAAAGTGTTGATATACAGAAAGCTCATTATTACTTTCGAAAACTTGGATCTCTGATTTCAAATGAGATTTCCAAGTGAGTTATTATTTTGAAAGCACTAGTCTTCCTTTTCAAAACTCATGCATATTTAGAGAAGATGTAGGATAATATTTTGAATTATTTGTTAAAATTGTATTTTAACAAATGCTGGGTATTAATTTTGATCAAAAATTATTACCTCAAAAGCATGCGTATCGCAGCAATCTGTGAAACATAGTAATACTTCTCAAATGTATAGGTAAAAGTACAAAAAATATATTGGCTCCATCAATTTTATATTGCTTACAATTTTAAAGTACTTGTGAAACTTTGACTAGCATAGTTATATAAGAATCATTAATTCTAATAATTAGTTATTTCATTTTTGCAAACTTATTTATTATCTTCGGTTGTATACTTGTTAGAAAAGTATATATATTTTGATATATATACGAATTAATTATATTTCTGGCACTTATATATAAGTTTTTTTTTTTGAAAGTTAGAGGTCACGGTAGCCTAGTGGTCAAGGTCGCGAACTCGTGGTTGGTGTGTCAGGAGTTCGAGCCTAGTGCCACGGAAGATCCGCTGTATAGGGGGACAGATGTTCATTAAATCTGTCGAGGCTCAATGTCCACCTGTTGGCACAGTACGTCAGTTCGTAGAGGGGTTCAAGCTCAGACGTCACATTCTTCACTTGCCCATGGTTCCAAAACCCTTTTTCTGCTTTATGGTGTGGTATTAATAAACTCAAACTCACTTATCCAGAAATCCGAATTCTGTTTTACGACTTTTTTACCCCGTTTGAAACATGAATGAACGTTGATATTAATGCAAAACTCAATCAGAAGGAAGCAAAAAATATAAGAACATATATATATATATATAATTTTTTGTGAGAGTTTATATACCTTTATATAATTTAGCAAAACTTATTAATGCTCATAAAAAGGACACATGCATCGATATATAAAATTACATCGTTTAAAATTTCTTTCGAGAAAACAATATTTTGACTAATTATAGTTACTAATGAAAAGTTTTCTTACTAATTCTATAATTCATATTCTTCTGAAAAATGTCTGTATTTAATTACTTTAATAATACTAAATATTTTTAAACAGATTGCAATTTGCCTTCCTGAATTCATATAAATCCAATTTTTCTTACGCAGTTGTTTTTAAACTGTTTTGTAATAAAACGACCCAGAATAACCCGCCCTCTAGTAAGTGGGTTTTTTTAAAAAAATAACACAAATCAGGAAAATTTGACATAGTTCACATTAGTATCTTAGGACATCTTATTGTTATGATCACTGATCAAGTTTCCGCAATCCTATCCATAAAGTTACGTCTCAGTTCCTTAGATAATCTTATTTAAGAGAAAAAGTAACAGATCTAAACCTTTAAAGAAACTAATTTATACATTTTCTGTAAAATACTTCATAAATAATCCATCTCAGAACTTCATTATTGGACAAAATTCTTCCTTGAATTCTAGAATAGTGGATGAGATTAACATTTCTAGCCAGGACAGTGTGTTTGAATCATCTTGACAAAGTGAATGTGTTTATTAACAAAAGTTAGCATTAATGATTTATTTTTAATTTAAGATTTTCATTCTTTTTAGGCAACATGTTTGAGTAGAAAATTGTATTTCAGTTATTAACTGAAACATGCAAGCGTTTACTAATAATACTAAATTTATGTCAAAAGTGTAGTTTTTAAGTACATAAACGTATAAGGTTAAACATATAAAAAATAAGTAAGGATGTCTAAGCCCTTATATACAATTGAGTTTTCAGACCATTTGTACACAGTTTTTCTGTTTCAAATAAGGTTAATTTCTTCAACTTATAACGGCAGGGCACAACTGAGGAAATTCATTTGGGGCCGAGACTTTGTGCAACAGTAGTACTGATTTAGGATATTCAAACCCCAATGTAATTCCGCCGAATGACTAGTCAATTCCGAGAAAATAGCCTTCGAAATTCCTACTTAGCTTGTATGCAAGTTATTTTCTCCCCGATGCAATGGCGCCGTGGCATGATCATCAGCGTATCGGAGTACCATGTAACGGGTCAGGGTTCGATTCGCGCAAGCGGATAACTTCCTGTTTTTATTTTTTCTTCTCCAATTTGTTTCATTATTTATTTTAAGAATTAAATAATATTATTTTTTAAAAAAAGACTCATTGATTTTCAAATGATATTCTATATAATTATAGTAACTATTTTAGTTTTTTAAAAGGCAAAACAATTAATAGTTATGATAATAATACTTTTAAATAAAAAGTAAAAATAAATTAAATAATAATAAATAAAGTTAAATAAATATAAATAAAAGTAAAAATAAATTAAATTATAATAAATAAAATTAAATAAATATAAGTAAAAAGTTAACTTTGTCTTAGATAACTTTTTTTTTTATTACGTACAAGATCCTGAGTGATAATTATCATAAAAACATTCAAAATAGTTAATTTTTTTTTGACATTTAGCGCAGTTAATAATAGAAGAATTACCGCAAGAACAATGTTTTTTTAAGTAACAAGGTTACATTGTAAGAACAGGCGTAATAATAGCAAACAAATTTTAAGCAATAGTATAGTAACCAAAATACGTTATCCTACTAATTTCTCATTTTATTGGAGTATCCGCTGCTTTTAAAAGAATTATTTGTTCTTAAAAGAATAACACCTGCTCTTTAAAAACAGCTGCTTTTCTCTTGATCAAAATAAATTTGTTGAAAACGGAAGTAAAATTTTATGGTCATTTAGGTATAAGGAATAATTTTTAAAATACAATTAATTAGATTTTAATGTAATTGTAGTTATACCATACATTAGTTGTTCTTGTGTTTAAAAAAGTAAAATAGTTACTATAATTATATAGAATATTATTTATAAAAATCATTGAGGCTTTTTTAAAAAATAAAATTATTTAATTCTGAAAATAAATAATAAAATAAATTGAAGAGAAAAAATAAAAACAGGAAGTTTTGGCCACTCGCGTGAATCGAACCCATACCCATTGCATTGTACTCCGATACGCTGACGATCATGACATGGCGACGTTGTCTCAGGGAGAAAATAACTTGTATATAAGCTAAGTATGAATTTTGAAGGCTATTTTCTCGGAATTGACTGGCCATTCGGTGGAGTTACAATGAGGTTTGAATACCTTATAGCAGTACTACTGTTACACAAAGTATCGTTCCCAGATGAATTTCCTTAGTCGTGCCCTTCCCTTGTTAGATGGTTTTTAAACAACACGAAGAACATGCATCCGTTTTACAATACCAATCACATTTTTCTATTCTTTTTATTCAAAATTTTTACACTAGTGCTTCTCAAACTTCCAATGTTTGCGACCAAATATTCAATCATAATTTGCATCGCGCCCCCCTCCATAACAATAGCGGAGTATTAAATTCAATAATACTATGACATCAAACATATAATACGACTTAAACCTCTTAAACCCCCAACGTTTATAAATGTCTCGCTCAGTCACTGCATTTATTGCCCTCAGACGTATATATACGTCATTCCAAAGTTATATCTTTTCTATGAACTCGCATCCATAAAATTATTCCGAAGGCTTTAGAAAGCAATAAAATGACATTGTCAGTGTTTGCGAAGGATTCACTTATATCAGATGATTTGATTATTTATTCCTTTTCTAATAAGTACAGCAAATAAGTTGCAAATAAATACAGCGTAATGTGATATGAAAATGATCCAAATTTTGAGCCAATACGCATGCTCATACACGCCGAGGTGGCGCTACAATCAGGAAGAAGAAGGTGCTATATAAGCCAGCGCAAATTCGAAGATTCATAGACATGACGATTACCCGCCGATTGTAGGAAGACTTTGGTAAGCGAAACATGCCAGGTAAACGTGCTAGAAGACATTTCTCACAGTTAAGGGAGTTTGAGAGAGGCCTGATCATCGGAATGAAAACTGCAGTCTGGTCGACGCGCCGTGTTGCTGTCCAGTTGGATCGTTCGGAGTGTGTCGTTAGAAATTGTTGGGAGCAGTGGACACGAGAAGGTACCCACGCGCGGAAAACCGGGTATGGAGCAACCAGGAATACCACGAGGAGAGAGGATCGAAGGATCGAGCGGCAATCACATGTGGACCCCACAGTGACTCGTTCAACGATACGAGCAGACGTAGGCGTAGCAATTGTTCCACAAACAATTTCCAGACACCTTGGAGAAGCAAATCTTAAATCCAAGCGCCCTTTCCATGCACTCCCTTTAACACCGGAACATCGGCAACTGCGTCTACAGTGATGCCAAGCCAGATCAAAATGGAAAGTCACAGATTGGCAAAAGGTTGTGTTTAATGATGAATCCCGGTTTGTTTGGGGGACAGATGATAACCGTGCACGGGTGTGGAAGCACCCTGGTGAGCGGTACAATTCCTTCCACACTGTTATGCGTCACACTGCCCGCACAGCTGGTGTAATGGTCTGGGAGGTCATAGCCTATGATAGCCGGTCCAATTTAATTGTGATGCGGGGAACCTTAACTTTCCAACGTTACGTTGATGATATTCTTCTACCCCACGTAGGACCTTTCCTAAATGGTCTCACAGGGGCAATTTTCTAGCAAGATAATGCTCGCCCGCATACAACAAGAGTTGCTCAAGACTTCCTACGTCATTTCCAGACTCTTCCATGGCTGGCCCGCTCCCCCAATTTGTCCCCTGTAGAGCACGTGTTGGATCAGCTAAAACGGCAGATGACATCGTGTCACTCTGTACATGATTTAGAGTTGGCTGTTCAAGATTTGTGGGCCCATCTGCCTCAGGACAACATAAGGTGTCTAATCAACTCAATGCCGGACCGTGTGGCGGCATGTATTGTAGCTGGAGGTGGTCCAACACGCTATTGAAGTTGCCCAGTATTTGTTTCGTTGTATACCCTGTATTCCTTTAATTGTCTTGTTTTTTGAGATCAAGTGAATCTCTCATCTGTGTCATCATGTGTATTAAATTTCATTTCAATCCGATGCTTTCTTCTTGGGTCGCTATTTTCAATGCTCCTGGGTGTAATTTTACATATGACAGATTCATAGAGTCACTGGTAATTATTAAACTTGTCCTTTACTTTGTATTGTTAAGCTAATTATAAAATAGATTGTGCACTACTGATACATTTATAAGTGTATTATATTGTAAATGATTATTTTATTTTTTTATTATGTCAAATGTATTTGTTTGTTTACTTTCAGCTAGTTCATAATTTTTAAAAGAATTTTTTTCAACTTTTCAAGAGGTTTACACCCCCCTCGTAGGGTTATGACGATCCTCTAGGGAGGCACGCCCCACAGTTTGAGAAACACTGTTTTACATGGTTTATCGAGGAACGTATCTATTGTATAAAAATAATTATGAACATACTCAAAATATTGCTGTTTTGTTAAGCGATTAAGTTAATTAAAATAAAAGGATTAATGCAATGTTAAAATCACTAACACGTCTTCCACTAATCTATTCACAATGACAGGCATGTTTTTTAATAGTAAATTCTTCAATATCTAGTCCAAAAATAGTTCATTCATCTATAGACTGAACAAAAACAGGAACTCAATTTTTCTAGTAATATTTCACACACAGAGTTTCCCTGACTTTAAAAAAGCATCTTTAATGCATATTACTTTTGATCAATCGTCCAAATCCAATCCCTCTAGATTCATCTTGCTGAAAAGATAATTCTTTTAAAATTTTTACAGGACGCGTGATGCATCTCTTGTGAATTGTAATGTCTATTTGGGGAGATAGCAGTATAAATAATATAGTTGTTTCTGTCAAATGAAGTGATATTGGGCGGTAGGACGAGATTCAGTTCCTCTCTCCCAAATCCATCGATATCAACAAACACGTAGTATCATTAATAATATATGAGTTAAAAATGGATAATGGCTGTTTTTATCTTGCATTGAATATCATATTTGAACAAGGTAACATATGAGTATTATATGATACCCAACATTATTCTGAATTAAATAAAGTATCCTAGTTTCTGTGTCTTATTCCTCCAGACATTTATGTATATATTATATTAATTTAAATCTTAATTATGAACATTTTTGTTTCATTTTGTAAACTTTATTTGATTAATTTTTAAATAATTTTGTAGTACAGGAAATAATTATTACTTTGTTTTTAAAATTTCGATTGCAATACGGTAAAACTGCGACCTTACGCGGTAGGTGGGACTGAGTGATAACCACGTTGGTTGAACTCGTGTAAGTCAGGGTATGATTTTGTATAAAATACATATAAATTATTTTTATTTGGGTTCGGAGGATGAAATGAAATAAAAATATAGAAAGAAAGTGTTTAATAAAATCTTAGATAACACAAAAAAATCGCAAACTGAAGTTATTTTGATGTAGAAAAGGTTTCATAAAATCTAACAAAATAGTCTACCGACTCAAAGATTTTTTTTCTAGAAAATTTCCTCTAGCATGTTAATAATTATTCTTATTCCTTGTTTTATTTCGGAAAAGGGCTGATAGTTGGAGTCTATATATTTTCTAAAAAAAATTAGAGCCCTCTTTCGATTTAACTGAGGCCTTTTGTCAAATTTCCAACCAACATTCAATCTCCCGATTGAACCGGGTCTATAGACACAAGTTCCTCAATGTCTTTTTCTTACTCATGCATTTCTATGAGCTCTTCAATTGGTAGCTCGTGATTATAGAAATCTAGTTGTTCTTAAACGTCATGAGTATCCACTTCTAAATTTATTTGGCTGGCAAGATGCACAACTTATTCAATCACATTATCAATTTCCTCAGGAAATCGAGTTACGTGGCTCTAAAAAAGACGAATTGACGAGATTTGAAAATCGTGTAAATCCGGGTTCGCGTAAGTCTGGGTAGTGTATTTAATTAGTAATTTTGTTTTCTGGGTAGTAAATTTTGTTTTCGATACGGCCTGTAAAGTAATCTTATGTGTGCAACGTAATACACTCTGTCGCAAAAAAATATATGCACCCAGAAGAAATTGAGCTACATTCACGAAATTTGGTATGCATGTAGTGTATATGAAAATAAACAAATGATTAAAAATTCAGAACAAAATATCATTTTATTAAGCGGTTACAGCTTGCAAAAGGTTAAAAATCAGTAAGTAGTAAAGCCACCTCTGGCAGCTATACAAGCCGAAATTCGGCGTGCCATCAATTCAATTAGATTTTATGACCCCCTGTGGAAGATCCTGAGTCTTTGCATCTGCGCAGTTAATTCTCCTGTATCTCGGGACGGCTGCAGTTGCCTTCCAGCGTGTCCAGACATGCTCTATTGGCGAAAGATCTGGTGACCTGGCAGGCCATGGTAGGACGTCATATCCCTTGAAGACATTGTTGGGAGAGTCGCGCAGTATGTGGACGAGCATTATCCTGTTGATAAATGGCACCTGGGCGACTTGATAGCATGGGTAGCACAATCGGCGTTAAAATATCGTCCACGTATCTGCGAGCTGTCAAAGTGCCTTGAAGGACCACTAAAGATGATCGTGTGTAAAAATCACACCTTGTTGCTTATGCCGCTCGACAATAAATGCCGGATCGGACCGCTGGCCGGTGCGCCTTCAGACACGTGTGCGGTGGTCATCAGCACTGAGACTGAATCGGGATTCATCACTGAAGATGACACGTCTCCAGTCTGTCACACTCCAAGTTGCCCGAGGTCGGCAAAAATCCAGTCGACACTGCCTATGATGTGGGGTCAGTGGTAAGCGTCTTAGCGGACGTCGGCTCCCTCAAGCCAACTTCGGTCAGTCGTCTCCTTATGGTTTCTCTTGATGGCACTGGATGTCTGGAAGGAGGTAAGTGGCGTTGAATCGATGCTAGCGACGTTGTTGGTGCCGAAGTGGCCACTCTTCTGATTGCACGATCCTCGCGATCATTTGTGTTCCTGGGACGTCCTGACCCTCCGCGACGGTACACTCTACCTTCTGTGATCCACTGTTGCCAAACCGAGCGATTATCGCTCCGACCGAGGTGGCGGCCGATACGTCTATTCGACCAAAAGCCTATTATACGGCCCCTATCAAAGTCCGTCAGCTGCTATTGCCGCCGGTTACGTCTTAGAGGCAAAGTCTCAATATCGTCTATCTAAAAGTCATCAGATTCGTTTGGATAGCCGGCTTTTAAACTCTCCCAGTTGCGCAACTAATAATCTTGTCTCATTGGCTTCGAAATTTTAATCATTTGCATATCTCTTACCAGACTACATTCTTGCCGAGTTTCGTGATTGTAGCTTGATTTCTTCTGGGTGCATATATTTTTTGCGACAGAGTGTATATACGAAACAAGAGAAAAATTTTCAAGCTTTTATTTTATTTCAAGCTATTAAAAATAGTTTTTTGAACAATGAATTCAACAAAAATTTTATGACAGTTATTATCTTTGATGTTCATATTTATACATATTTATCCTTTAAATTGATTATTTATGCATTCACTTTATTGTTTCATACCCTATTGCAATGAAATATTAGAAAAATTGTTTTCCTAAAACATAGCCCTTAAGCACTCTTATTCTGAAACTTGGAAGAAATGCTTTATTTACTGAACGCAATTTTATCTAAAGCACTACACAAATTACAAAATAACATCACATTTCAAAAGAAGAAAAATTGTTTTTATGATACAAAGTACCAATATGAAAGGGTAAAAGCAATTTATGTAGTTTTAATGAGAACTGGAAAAATACCAAACTCGAATTTGAATTTTCCTTTATGTCTATGTGAACTAAAACAACAAATAATAAAATATATGGAGTTTTCTTTCACTACTTCATTCTTAGCTTTTAAAAAAGTAATAAAAAATGCTAACTTGATTATACATACCCAAATTATGATGAAATTTGATAAAACGTGTTTCTCAAATTTATTTGGTTTCCTAGATAAAAACATAATTTGAATAAACCCCTTCTATACTCCATACTCCCCTTTAAAAGATCATTCAGTGCCTAGGGAATTAAAGGCTCATATTCGGAAAAAAATCCTGCATTCACAAGAGATTTATCATTTCCTTTCTTTTCCTATACCAAATGACAAGTAGCATTTTGCTTTTAGTATCCATAAAAGATACCCGACTGTCTAAGTACTGTAAAAGTACATCTTTACATTCCTTCCAGCTTCATCTTTCATTGAGTGCCTGATACATGATTATTTTCCGACCGCAAGTAATAAAATTCTGTAAAAGAAAAACATAAAGATATGCAAAACAACTTCCATTTTTTCACTTAAAGACGACCTCCTAGTCATGAATCAAGCACAGTTGACGAAAAAGCGAGGTACGTTCGAATTTGCTCTTTGGGGATTCTCTGCAGGCGGAGGGTGGTCCAAATATACCTTAATGCTGCGTTTCCTGCCATTCGCAACGATCACTGAGCCGTTACTCATCATGTAATGCAGGGGAGGGAATGTAAGGGGGACCAGCGTAGAGTCATTAAATTGTATCTTTCCATGCCAAACTCAGTGAGCCATCTTGGCTCAAATTGATCTGTACTGAACACATATTTTATCCATTTATGTTAGGTTCCCTGATGGTTTGAAAAAGAAGATACAATATCATTTCAAAAACATGCTGAACTTTGCTCTGGTAAAATTTTCATTCATAGCAGAGCAAGTAGTTTTTATCTATATTAAGGATTTTTTTTTTTCACATATGATACTATATCGTTGCAAATATCAATATTTCACTTTTAGTTTAGATGTGATTTTTGCATTGCACATAATTGACATAAATAAAGAAGAACAAGTAATGTAAAAAAAAATTTAAGAGTCAACTCCTACTTGGGTCAACAAAGAAAAATTTTATTTTAGCAATTTTTTTATTAAATAGTTACAATTAATATAAATATGTATATTCATATGATGGACTAACAATATTAAGTGACAAAATAAAAACCGATTTTCCTTGCAATTTTCCATTTTTTTCTATATAGGGTGTTGGACTAGTTTTTGTTTGTTTGAAGCTATTTATTCATTAATGAAATTTAATTATTCTAATAAAATAGTATAACAAAAAAAATGCATTCTCAGAAATGATATCCCAGATCCCAGGTGGGATTCAAGCCCACGACCTTTGGATTAGAAGTCCAACGCGCGCAATTCATCGCGCTACAAGGACACAACGAACGATTTTCCTTTCTATATATGCCGCCATGCTATTATTTTTGCTTGATACTATTTATTCATTTTTTAATTTAATTAATGAATTAATATTTGAAAAAACTGTATTGACATCAAGTGTCATCTCCTATAAGTTTAAAAAAATATATTTGAACTTCAATGGATGAAAGAAAGTATTTTATTAACGATTGAAAATTTGAATAAAATATATGTAGATATATATGTATATAGAGAGAGAGGGAGAGAGTGAACAAATAGTAGGAATTAAAAAAAAAGTAAGCAATTTGAAATTGTATTGTTTTAAATTTTCTTAGTCTTTCCTTATTTATGAATCAAAGTATTTTTGTGCCTGCAATTTTACTCCTAAATACATATTTTGCACATTTCTTGTCCAATTGTATAAGTAGATATTTAATCTAACTGTGTGTGTGTGTGTGTGAATAAAACGTGTGAAACATGTTCAGTAATATTTCTCTTTTGTTAACAGTTACGGTAAATTATTAATTGAAACCGTTTCGAACGAGATTTAACAATCCATGGCATTTTATATGATCTTAGATTATTTTTTCTAATGCAATAAATAATCTTATTTTTTCTGCGATTTCTTTATAATTTAGGATGTAGGTATTATTATATTATCATAAAATATTGCTTTTTTATTAGTCTACAAAAATAAATTAACGAATAAATGTATTCAAAGCCTTACTCTGTATAATACTATAATCAGTAACTTAATACTTGAGGCAGTTTAATTTTAAATTTATAATATTGTTTCAATAAAAGTGTAATGTCCCAAAATTGCAACACATGTATTATTAATTTTTAGATACTCGAAAATCATTAACTTTTGACTGCATATGTAATCGCTAAACTTATTGAAAAATAAATGAAACATGTGCTCTGTTTTACGCTCGCTCGATATTAAACTATCTAATGATGCACTGTCAACATGGAGCCAAAACTAATTTTATAGCTTACCAGAGGCAATTTAATCATAAATCCATAATAAGGTTTAAATAAAAGGTTGAATTTTTGAAGATGTAAGTTTTTTTTACTAGCTTGCTTCAAGCTATATTACTAACTCTAAAATTTGTAAGAACATATAAAACACTGTCCTTTTATAATTTTAATTCAAAGTATTTTAGTGCTAACAAAAATAAGATTTGTTTTGAATGGATAACATTTTAGATGAGAAATCAGCAAATCATTGAACCCATATTTTAACCAAAAAAAGGAATCAAGAATTATTTATACAAAGAGGTATTATCTTGGGGAATTTGATAATGGTTTGCTTACAACCGATGAGAAAAAATATTTTACAACACTTTTGATTAAAAAAAATATTCAGATTAACTGTGTGCCCAGTGGGTATTTAAAATTAACCAAGCCAAATAAAGATATGCGGTGAAATATTATTTTTTGATGTAACTCGATAGGAAAAATATAATTGCTTGTAATGTGTTAAATAAATTAGATATCAGAATATATCCTTTGCGTAATTACTTTTTAATAAAGACAGTTTAACCGTTATCTTCATATTTAAATAAAAAGACAGGAGGTCCAATTAAGAGAAGAAAAACGCGAAATTTATGTCAAAAAACAGCTTTGCGAACGCATCACTTCTTTGGCAAGGTAGTCTTAGCAGTGCCAATGAGAAAGTAAGTTTCGATAACAGGGAGATAGAAAAGATAATTAAAAGTTTACCAATTATTTTCCATACTTAAAAAAGTGAAAGGTTCTTTGTCAATCTGCATTTTTATCTAGGTTTCAAAGTACCACATAATATTATTCACCTGAATAATATTTTTGCAATTAATTGAGTTTGATAGTATCAAAAAGACAAATTCAACATATATACATACACACACAAATATATATATATATATATATATTGGTATATATATATTTGTATATCAGCTATTTATATATATACATATATATATTTGTATATATATATATATTTGTATATCAGCTATATATATATTTGTATAAATATATATTTGTATATCAGCTATATATATATATATATATATATATATATATATAGCTGATTATTAAAAAGGTTATACCAAGAATGAAAGGAAATAACTGGATTTATGGAATTATATAATTTAATATGTTTATGAGAGATATGAATATATTTACTATAACATTAGCGTACACAGTGTGTAAAATTTAATAATAGGAACTCTTTCCTTTTTTTAGCAGCAATAATAATACTTGCAATTCAGTTAGCTGTCGAGTCGAACTGTGTTTGAATGACCAATATTCATACATAATTCCACATTACTTAAATGATGTTCCAGAATTTAGCAATCTCTGTGGCTAGGGAGTGGTGTACCCAATGGTAATTCATAGCATCCCTGTAGGTCAGTAAAGGGTATTTTAGTCCATAGTTATTGCCCGATGGACCACCAAGACATTTTGGGGTGACCGCCTTTACTAAGACCTAAGGCATGCATACTAAAAGATCATATTTATGGATTACCCACGCCAGTTAGACTGGAGAATGGTCTTTTCACAATAGATGTGACTGCGTTTATTTAAGCAAATGGTTCGATAAATGTGTAGACGTCATATGTACCTTCATAGGAATAACAGGATGGCGCCTAATACGTTCACTGACACCGTAGAGAAAAAGCAATTACTGCTATGTTAGGCATGTAAATGAATTGTGCTGATTGGCTGCTAAAACATCATCCTACGCCCCCACGCTTTCACGGGATTGGGTTTTTTTGTTGATGTCATATCCTGCGAAGGCAATAGACTTCGCAGCGATTAAATTAAGTACATGCTTCAAATTCATAGGTATACGTATGTGTTCTTTGCTCGCTGCATTGAATACGCTCTACAGTCTATCAGTCACCCCCATAGTTCTATAAGATCTTGAACTTGACGATTTTTTGTTACTTGTGTTTTTGTAGTAAACACAGTAATCTGATATATTTTAAAAGACAGCTACAATGTCGAAAACAAGTATCAAGAAAAGAAAACATGTAATTTTATTACAGAATAACCACATCTACGCCACTGGGTGGACCCCAACACCTTAAAAGCATTAAAAGTAGCCCGCACACAGGAAAAATCCGCCCACCTTTGCTCTAAGGGATGTACTCATATGGCAATAACAATTGTGTATTAGAAAGTTCCATATGAAAATACGTTCAATATGATGCAATGCGCAGATCAAAAATACATCTGAAAAAAAATAAGGGGGCGTCACTTCTGTGTTTCAACGTGCTACAATACGTACTTATCTTTACTGTAGCGTCAAAAAAAATGCGACAATGATTACCTTTCAGACTGTCTATGATGCAGTAAGCAGCATCACACTGTCTGCGCAGATAATTGTCGTCCTGCAAAAGAAATATATTTTGGACTCAGGAGATATGATGCAGCTGTACGACATTGCAAGCCCATGCAACTCCGGTAACTTTTCTGTTCTCTCGGGGTATTAGTAGTTTGGGGTTGCATGGCATCATGGGAACACAGCCCATGCGAGCTGTAATATCGCGAAACGATAACTCGCAGTCCTGGTAGCCCATGATCTGTCCCCGTTCAAATTCCGACATGGGATTGTAGATGATTCTTCCAGGATTTGAACATTAGCATTTCAAACAATACAATGACACAGATTTTCTCCACGAATTACGCTCTATTGCTGAGCCCCTTAAGATACGGCATGTTAACGGAACCACTGCCTATTAACTATACCGAGGCTCAAACATCCTCCGTTACGTTGCTGTGGTGTTGAAGTTAGGATAGAGGCTATCAGCTCATGCGTCGTTTTCATCACAATTATGAGGACCATCCGCAATAGCCCTCGTGCAGCCTTTTGTGTGACGTTAATATAACTCTTACTCATTCGCCACCAATCATGAGTATCTTATGAAACCTGCGTATATATTTTTAAATCGTTTTGATGTTTTAGTTCCCAAAGATTAAACGGTAAAAAAATTCTGATGAGTCCCCTTTACATGTGCCAATCTCTATAAATGCAAAGAGGAGACAATTTTTAAAGCACGAGTAGTGACGAAAGATAAAACTGAATCATTTATAATAATGTTAAGTAAAAAAAAATTTTTTTTAAATAGTTGAAAATATTCTTAAGCAAGTATCATCATCCGATCGTCCATCCGTTATAGTGGTTAGTGACGCTGACTGTGGTGCTGTAGGGTGTGGGTTTTAATCCAGGGTAAGACATGGATGTTTGTGTTGTAAAATTTCTCTTTGTGATGTGTGTTTCACGCTTAGTTCCATGTAAGTCTCAGTGTGATACTTTGTGGTGCACGAGGATGTAAATTTTCTCAATAAAAATATGTATCATCAAGAAAAAAGAAATATGGAGATTCAATGCAGTACTATACATTATATTTTGATCATCGCGAACCAAATTCATTTCAGATTCAATTTCCTTATCAGACCATAAAAATACTTAATACAAACTTTTGAAATGTAATACAATTGTATTTAACTCTAGCAAGAAATTAATTGTTTTAATAAATATCAAGATATCGTTTTTTAAACTACTTAGTTAAGCCCTAAATAAGTCCAAACAGCTTTCCATGAAATGTTATTGAACTTTTTTTTAAAAAAAATTGAATTTAAATAATACATTTATTGCCTTTTATTTCATTTATATGAAGTATAAAAAATCAAAAGCCTCATTTTAAGCATTTTTCTGTTTTATGAAACATAGAAATAAGTATCTTGTTCAGTAAAAAGTAATAATAATATTTTTTATTCAATCCACCTGTTTTGTTATACGTATTCTTCTTCGCCGTACTAAATGTTAACTTGAAGAATTATACAGCAATGTATTTATTTATTTCTAAATTAAAAACGCTCTTAAGTTTCATCGAAAATTTATCTTCATCAAAACATAAAATATCGAGAGTATTTTTTAAGAAATTTCTGAATGTATTATCTGTTTCTAGTGAAATATTTTGCATTAAGTTAATTTTAATATTTCTGACCGCGGGTGACAGAAATGATACTTAAAGATTATTGTAATGGTTCAAAAACTCAAAGTAATTTAATACATATTTAATGTTGCCAAATTTTTCAGCTTTCACCATCAAAAATTGGAATTTCGAGAATAAAATATATATATATATATATATATATATATATATATATATATAATAATAATTAAATTTTTATTCTAGATAGCAAAATAGTTAGCTTGATAAAATTTAAATCAATCGTAATAGGGAATTTGTTCCGAAGTATACTATTTCAGATGTCTTAAAATCCTCAATAAAATATAGCATCAATGAAGAGTTTTACTGATTGCTATGCTTAGAATCTCCCTTTGTCTGCGTATTAAGTAAAATATCTTCCAAAAAGTGTTTTTCCATTCTATTCCGAAATGAAAAACTCCAGCGTTATTCAAAACGCGTTTTTTTTTTCACCATTCTTCCCTCTGATGACCAAAAAAGAAAAGTGTTAACAAAGAAAACGGAAAGAGAACTTCTATTTATCCAACGGAAAATGTACTGTAAAACACCACTTTACCACAGATGAGCTGTTTCCGCATTGTTACAGCAGCTGACCCGTCGGTCATATAGCGACGAGTGCACCAACTGTAACAATGTATGCCTAGTCGGGGAGAGCTCGTTAGAGCCAACCTTGCCTAGGAATGGTTTTTTTCCTCCTTTTCCTAGTGCCTCAGGCTTTCACTTTCTTATGGTGCTAGTAGTTGTTCTTTAGTTGTATTATTTCTTTCTCTCTTCGTCAAATTGACTGTATTCGGTATGGCAAGTACAGTCTATATATCTATACGAAACATTCGCCAAGGTGTAATGGAATGAGTATAGATGTGTGGTTGAAAGCCATAACTGTATTTGAAAGCTTCTACAAGGGAAGTTCAGTTTGTTTTATTCTCCATTATTTTGCCACTTCTGTCCAAGCTATTATTTAAGTAACAATTCTTAAGAAGAAACAAAAATGTACTAATTTTGAATCTGTGCATAAAGGAAAATTATGCTTCGATTTATTTTGTTAAATGATGGCATAGCATGAGTTTTAAAGTTATCTGAACCACTGCTTATTAAGTAAATATTAAAATAAAAGAGAGATTTTTTTAATTACTTTGAAGTATCAAATATTGGAGAATTAATTTCTGCTTTTAAATCTGTATTTAGATTACTTTTAGACTCTTATTCAGCAATGATAAAATTCCTAATTAAGAGGTCTCAGGGGTATTAGTTTTGTGTCGAGAGATGAAAATATAAACAATATTCGACTAGATATAATTCTTTGAGGTTAAAATTAAATAATTCAATTCTTTTACACATTATTTATAAAGGAGTGGGGTTTTTTCAAAAAAGTGTAAAATGTTTAAAATATAATCATAATTTTAAAAATTAAAAGCATATGAAAATAAGAAACATTTTTGTAGGAAATTTTAAGTAAATTTCACGTTGCTCATGGTATTTTTTAAAATAGTAGCCTTTGATTTATAAAGCTTTATAGAATCAGAAAATGTATAATACGCTTACGCCCTACCTAATTTTAGTGTTGTATACATTGTTTATTTCATAAAAAATTGAAAAATATTCAAACTTAAAATAACTAACTTAACTTAGTGGCGCGACAACCCATGAGAGCCAAGGTCCACTGTGCCCAACTCAGTATATGTAACCCTGAGCCCTGAGGTGCATGAGCAGATGCTCTGGTCAGGTGGTCAGTCTGACGCAAAAACCCCCAGTGTTAAGTTCCCAAGCAATCTTGGTACTCATTTATCGACCCACGGAAGGGATGAAAGGTTGAATCAACCTTGCCCTGCCCGGAGTTAGAATCTCGGACCTGTGGACCTCGTAATGCACTAACCACTTAGCCACTGGCTTCCAAAAATAATTAAAAAATGCAATTGTTTTTTTTAAAAAGACTAGTTATTATTATGTTTATATGAAAATGCTACAGTGTAATAAGAATATATTTCACATTATGAATCAACTTATTGCTAGTTTTTAGAGCTATTATTCTTGGAAACATCATGAGCAACGCAAAACTTAATTAATATTTCTTACAGAACTGTTTCTTATTTTCATATGCTTACAATTTTTTTAATTAGGATTATATTTTAAACATTTTGCTCTTTTTTGAAACCTCATTCTCTTATAAATTATGTGTAAAAGAATCAAGTTATATTTAATTATAACCTCAGAGAAGTCTATCTAATCAAAAATTGCTTGTATTTTCAGCTCTCGAGACAAAATTAACACCTCTGCGACCCCTCATGTTACCATTCATTCACAAAGTTATAAAATTCAAAAGGAACATAGTTAAGAATTTTGTTTTAATTAGTTTCAAGGTTAAATATCACTTTTCTTCAAGTTAGATATCCTTTTAAATGTGTTCTGATTTCATTGCAAAAATATTCAACTTATTTTGTAGTTTGATCTGTTTAAAGCTGAATTTTGCGCTTTGAAATAAAACTTTCATACATTACATGTTAAATTAATTTCAAGAAATAAAGGAAAAGTGTATCCACTCAACATAGTTCGGAGTAAAAAAAAACTCGTTGTTCTACAATATTTTACAAAATGTCAGCAAGCAAGTATATAGTTATGGAAATTCTTAAGAATTGTTATTTATGCAGAAAATATGTATTGGAACTTAGTTTGAGTAGAGCTAATGCATGTTTCTATAAGCTCCTGATTATTTAAAAGCTAAAAGCCTTTTATTTTTCTTTCATTACAGAAATTAGTGATTCGCATATATCTTTCTAACGTATCTAACAATATTTTATGAAATCAATTCAAACCAAACAAAGTACCACATGAAAACAGAGATAAAGTTATGCTATGAAAATCAAACCCGTAAATCAGATGCAGCTTCAATTAGAGAACATTTACTATCACTAAGATAGAAGAAGTATAAAGATTCGTATTTTTAAGTTCATAATTAGTTATAAGATTAATAAGTCAAACTGCTTTATAAATGCTAATAATATATAAAAAAAAGTTTGTTTTTACTTTTTTATATACATTTGAATTTTAAAGAATGAAATTTATGTTATTTCATGAAAAATATTAAAGCTAATTGGAAAGAAAAATCTTTGACTTGCGTTTGTATGTTCTTACAGAAAGTACCAATATGATATTCACCTAGTGAAAATCTCTGAAGCTTAAACAGAAATATAATGATAGTATTTCTTTTTCTTTTTCAAACTACTTGAAATAGTTTGGAAACCAACGCATTTCAATCTGCATATTTATTCATGGAAAAATGAGTTATTACAAAATTACATTCACAGTTAATTTGTAAGAATTGAAATCTACATTTCTTTCTGTGTATGGAAATAAAAGAATAATTAAAGAAAAAAATGCATGAAGCTCATTTTACATGCATGGAATTTTTAAACTCTTATTAAATTTTGTTAAAAATTCTGTCTTTGACCTTTATTTGTAGTAAAATGTTACGTTTTAAGAATATTTCACATAAAGTTATGTATCAATAAATCATAAATATTCCTTACATTTTCGGTTTGAAACACTTTTATTCACTTCTAAAAATGGTAATGATGCCTTAAATTTCTTAGCGACAAAGGCATTGCCAATATTTAACTGAAAAAAGTAAACTAATATACAATTGCAAAAGATTTACTCTTTGCTTGCCTGGCCCTTATAAAAAAGTAAAGCATAGAATGGCAGACATATTTCAAAAAATTGTGTAATGAAGTTTGTGTAATGAAGTAATACAAATATTTATCTGGGCACTAAAATATCTTGTAATATTTACATCAATATAACACAATTCAATGATTTTACTTATTGGAAAACTTATTCATCCCTTTAAATGCTAAACTTAAATTGTTTTAACTGAAGTCTCTTGTTTTAATAATACAATACTCATTTCTCCATACTATATTGTAATATTTTGTTTTAACTTCTTAAAAACATTTATAGATATGTATACTCGACAAATTAAAATATAAGATTTTTTTTTTGATAAAACGCAGTTTGTGCTGCAATATATTTTCTTCTTTGAAATGAATTAACAAAACTCTCATCTTAACATTTAAGAATATATGCATATAAATTATTCTGTATGAATTTCAATATTTCAAGGATGGATGGGGAGCAACGTTTCCAAACTTAGTTTAAACTTTGTCAAAAAGTCGAGCTCAGAAGTATCAGAAAGAATTGAAATTGAAAATAAATCTATGCAAACTCAAGCTGAAAAAAGAAGGCAAGAAAAATAATTGCGATTTTCCCTCTAGAAGATGTATGATTCTTTACTTTCCGCTCGATCCTACTTCTAGTACATACATTATCCCCCGTCACTTATGCGTAAAAGCGGGAGCTATTTAATTTATTACGATTTCCCTCTGCTGAGCAGATGATCATTCTTTATTATGTTACGCAAATAAGAAGATATGGGCTACAAATAAATAGCCGAGACAGCTCATAGGCTAAATTTATAAATTTCGGCAAATCCGTTTCTATTTGAAGAAACATTATGTTACTTTAAGCTAATGTGTCACTTACCAGGTATTTTATTTATTGTTGTTTTTGCTGCCATGCCGTCTTATATTCCTGTCCACGCATCTATTTTACATTCTTTTTTCCTTATCAGGTAAGGGCTTCATGTGAGATGTGTTTTATTTGTGAGATGCGGGAGACCTCATCTTTAAAAGATATATATATATATATATATATATATATATACTAATTTACTATCTCTCTATAACTTTAAGGTATCTGACTAGGTTGAAAAGGCGTTTTTAGGTGTTCCGAGCATTAGAAAAACAGAAATAAGTATTGAATAAGAAGGAATAATATATAAAGCTGGTGTATCGTATAAGTTGTGTTTTTCGAATATTTACTTTTTCTAACTTCTTAATGTATTTTATAAATGTGTTTGTTGAAGAATGAAATTCTCACAATAATTTGAGCACAGAATATGGGATATCTCCAAAAAAACCCCAATAAAATTCAATGAAATTTGTAACACTTATATAATAAGCCTCAGAGTGTAGCAAACTACAGGTTTTGAGATAATTACATTTAATCGTATTTTACAGCCCTTTTTAGCTTAGAACATGAAGTACTTTTTATCCTGGGGTTTGTAAAACTTCAGATGGATAAAGATGTGTATCAGTGTAATTAAAATTACATACTGTCTAACGTATTTTTACTTATACTATTTTTCTTAGCATTGAAAATATTTTGCAAAAATTTTATAAAAATTATATTTTTTTTTTCAAATAACCGATGGGGTATTCATGTTCTTTATTTAATTATTATGACCCTTTAAACATACTTATGTTCTTTAAAAAAATTGTCAATCAATTTTTCAAAAACTGGTCTCCAAACCTAGTTGGATGAAGTAAAGCAGCAAGGAAGAAAATAGAGTAAAACAGAAAAAGGAGAAAGTAAAATATTAATAATAGTACAAAATATAAGACTCACAAAGTCAAATAATGTTTCAAGATGAAATAGAGAGGAAAAAACTACGCTTAAAAGAATGTAAAATTTTTAATAAAACTAATTTTTTTAATAAATCTAAATGAACTTATTCTAAAAGAGTATCAACTAGCAATCTACTTATCTCTCTCTTTATTAATATATATATATATATATATATATATATATATATATATATATATATATATATATATATATATATATATATATATATATACATACATAATTATATTTTTCTTCTCTTCAAAACATTTTAATTCAGGAAATTTTCCTTATAATTTGGGATTTTAAAAGCAAATTTAAGCCCAGGATTTTTCATCATTTAAGAATTTTTTATCATCTTAACAAATAAAACATTTTCAGTAACTTTAAATATTTTTCTGTTAAGTTTAAATTTCTTAAAACTTAGTTTTAGTTTTACAGACTCACAGATAAGAAATTTAACGACTTTTATATTAGCCAATAATTATCATAAAATAAATTTTGTTAAGTCCAATTCTTTTGTTTCCCAAAAATTCCAAAATTGAACTATTTTTCAGTAGTGTTATTTTAGTTTTATTTAACAACATTACACTCTATACAGCAAAGATGTTGGGTCCATTGTTATTGCTCTAAATTTGTTCGCTGCGCTTAAATAGGTGTTCGCTTAAATAGGTTAATTTGATGTGCTCTCTCTCTCATTTCTACAAGGAAAATATTTTAAATAATATTGTTAATATATTTTATATATTTTATAAAAATCGATTCATTTTTAATTCAAAATAATGATAGCTTAGCATTTTTAATGTTGAAATTAACAAATCATAAAATTTTTAAGCAAAATGCATATTTACATTAGTTTCAATCACATTTCTATTATTTAATTTGTAAAATATTAACCGGAACTCACATAAGTGCATTGAAACAATTTTCAAAGTTAATTACGTTTAATTCTACGTAGAACATCTGAGAAATACAAAGAATTTAATGAAATACATTTGAAACGAGCAAGTTTGGCCAATACCTTAAAAACATTTCCTATACTTTTAAATATGAACTCGCACCCATATGCATATAGTTTGTTTTCTTTTAAAAAGTATTTACCTAATATTACAATAAAATAAGCTTTGCAAAAAGTTTGAACCAAGTTAACCATATTTCATTCATATGATTCAGTTTAATATCATACATTTTAATTGTTATGTGCAATACACATATACATAATTTAAATAAGGATAAGTCATTACATTATATTGCTTAATTCTGTTTTTAAAGCAATCAAATCAAGTTAAAAGTGTTAAAAGAGTAAGAAAAAATCCAAAACTTCTTAGAAACACATTTTTTTTTATTCTGCGTATTTTATCTTTCAATAAAAATTTTGATTTTTAGTATTAAGTATTACTAGAGTAACTTGGAAGTTAGATTCTATCATCAATGATTTAATTGTACATTTTATGATAATATTTGATAATGATGATGGCTTTTTTTAAATTGTTTATTTAGTTAGAAAATATTTCATGGGAATTTAATGAAGATTGCATCCATATGAAACTTTCCGTTAACGACTTTCTCACCAACTGTTCCTTTTAACCAAATAATATACAGCAATTGCATATCTCTTTAAAATTGCCTATACATAAAGTATTCAGAAAAAAGGCTATGTACATTTTGCCTGTGAGAATATATTTCCTCCACGTAGTTAAATTTTAAAGCACGATAGAAAGAAACGTAATGCAAACCCCTTTACAAACTAATGTAGGACAGCTATATATATAAATATATATATATATATATATATATATATACATATATATATATATATATATATATATATATATATATATATATATATATATTTATATATATATAAGATTATGTTCAAATTATTAAATGATTATTTTCAGGTTTACAAAAAACATGTATTTTTACAAATTTCTTTTGATCTAATACGAATAATATGAACTGTGTGTGTGTGTGTGTGTGTGACTGAAGATATTACTTTAGAAAGATGTAACTTATTGAAAGTGTGGAAAAACTCACACACACACATTTTCTGAGAAATGAATTTAAAAATAAGTAGAATTTGTGTGTTCTTTGCTTAAATTTTAATTCTTTTTAATCAGTATTAACATTTCTTATTATTTCAGTGTTTGTGTTTCGAGAAATAATGGTTTATTCAAACAAGAATTTTTTTAAAAAAATATTACTTTGCCTTTTTTTTCCTCATTAAAATTGTTTTCATATAAAGTTTTGCATGAACAGGTTATAAAATTTTCATACATTATAATGTGTGTGTGTGTGTTTTTTTTATATAATATCCTCCATTATTTAAATAAATGTTTCCCAAAGTGGTCTACATCGATCCCTAAGGGTCTATGACGAACTGCAAGGGGTCCGAGTCAGCAGGAAAATAAGCTGGGAGTGGCTCTCATTAAACGAGATTGTTACTTTAATTTTCAAAGAAAATTGAATCAAGTAGAAAACAGATTTTATACTTATTTACCAACAAATTTATTTACTAAATTTAGTGTGGTTAATTTGCGGTTACGAAGTGACGGCATAAATTTTATTTAGACAAGGACCATCATTTCAGCATTTCTTGCTAGAATTAAGTTAAAGGATTACAATTTTGGACGTCACGAATTTTCCTAGTTTCTCATTTAAGCACTAACAATCTGACAGGAGAATGACATTTTAACCAATGTTCAACATTTAAATGACCTCTATTTAGGTTTTAAAACTAGGTTTGAGAAATGCTTTTACTAAGGGAATATTACACAGTAGGTAATTAATTCATACGTCACATTGAAAAAAAATACCATATTACAAGAGAAACTGACAGGAATAGGCACTAACGAGATATTAAAGTTTAGAAAAGGAAGCAAGCTATTATGGCTTTAAAAAGACCTACCTGTTATTTATCCCGGATTACAGGACATCTGGAAAAAATCTTTTTCGAGGAGAAGTTTCACAACGTGGCTGCCAATAAAAAAATACTAATTAAAGAGATTTAGGTTTAAACCTGACAAGATCGATGCCAAATGTTGAAAATTTGTTATTGAAGTACCATATTAATCCCTTCCACATTATGAACATTTATTTATTTATTGGTTATTTTATTTAACAAATAATTTATGCATTAATTTAATTTAATTTAGTTAAAATGTTTCTTAGGTTTTAAAAACGCTATACTTCTCTACAGATAGAAATTTAAATCTTTTAAAGTATGTGACTCTATACCAGATGTCAAAAAAACCCTCTAGTTGACAAATTGTAAAAAAAATTAACATTAGATAAGCAGGGGTCTACACAAATTCGAAAAGCATGGCAAGGGGTCTATAATATAAAAAAACTTGGGAACTCTGATTTAAATAAATAAAAAGAATGAAATGACAATTATTTTTTTCAAGGTAATAAAATTTAATGAAAATATTTTGTAAGGTTTTAAAAGTTTGTAATTTTTTTAAAATAATAAGTGTTTGTATAATTTTCAATAATAGATATAAAAATTGATTTGAAGTGAAATAAAACTTTTTATTGGTTGACCAACACTACAAAGAGATATTTTAGCTATGATCATTAAAGCTAAAATATGTCTTTTTTCTGAATCTCATTATGACTCAAATATCAAAAATGTATCTGCTAACATGTTAAAAATATTTTGATTCAACCCACACATTTTCAAAAGATTTTATTAATCAATGCAAAAGCAGTATCCATCCACACCAGCTAATTTACATCATAAACTGACAATATTCACATACGCGCCAAAGGCATGAATAATTTCTTTTCTCTCTCTGCTTGGTGTTGTTTATAAAATAGTTCAAAATCACTATGAATATTAATGAAACAAAAATATTTGTAGGATATAAACCTTGCAAAGAAAGTGCCCTAAAGTTTAGATTGAGGAAATAAGTCCCAGCTGCTTATTTTTAAACATTTCTATCTATTTTTACAAAAGTAGCACATGACTATACATTATAAATTTTATATTATAAGAATATATTTAAAGATATTTGTGTATCGAAGATAAGTTATTTTTCTTGTCTCCTTAAATTTTCTAACTGTGCCCTTTTATTTGAAATTTATGCACATGTGTCGGGTAATTACACAATTATGTTCGAACAATCTCTAGATTTTATTTTTAAAATAAATGCTACTTCATATCAATATAATTGCTTAGTGTGTAATATTTTTTTTCAAATAGAGCTGCTGAGTGATAATTACCATTACATAATTACCATTTTTCCGGAGCTGGTATCGCTTTTCAGTGTGGCACCATTAGGTGGATACCAATTGCCTTGGAATTTCAACACCAAATGCTTTCTCAGAGGGGGCATCTGACCTCTGAAGATGTTAAATGGAACAAGGAATTTAATTTTTCCAAGAGTGTCAAAGCAAAAAAGGCACCCTAGGAATCTGATATGCCACATAGTCATACGACATGGACACTGTCGATTTTTAACAACGTGAAAATCCCGCGATGCGGGCCGGAGTTGAACGCATAAACTTGCTCTTACAAGGACAGTACCTAACCACCTACGTCATTCATCCGGCAATTGTTAAAAATTTTTAAGTTAAAATAATTTGGAATAAATACAAATAAAATTCAGGAATCATCAGTTAAATAAAAGAATAGGAAAATTGTTTCGGATTAATGACTCATAATACTTACAAATTCTTATTGCAAAAGAAAAGTAATCCGATATCAAAAATCTTAAGAGAATTATATTAGTATTTTTTATTTGGCAATGGTTATATCTACAGGAGTTATTTTTTTTAAAAAAAATCAGTGTTATTCTTATGCGTTATTATTTATTTTTGAATAAACCGTATTAAGAATATATAAATAAAATAATCACAGTTAATAGAGAATAAATTTAGTTTAAAAAATTCTGCCTAATATGGTTTATATATATTATAAGAAAATTAGTTCCTTTTTTTTCAAAAATATTATAAAAAAAAAACTGTTATTTTTTAAGGTTATAAAAAATGCTTAAATTATAAATAAACAAGGAGAACAACGAAAGATTTAGTTAAATTCTTAGTAAAATAAAAGTAGAAATATATGCTAATTTACCAGCAATTCTCTTAATTAGCCTGATTTGCAAGCATTTCTGTTTACCAAAGCATTATCTAACGTAATGGATAAAATACATCTTTAAAATTTATTTCGTAACACAAAAAATAAATTTGAAAATAAAGAAAAAAAATCATGAATCATGACATTTTTCACACAATAAACGTTTTTTTTATTTATTTGTTACATCTCAGAGAAAAAAAATAAGTACTGTTCAAGTCAGAAAAAAAAACAATTTGGAAAAAAGGAAGAATATGCATATCAATTTAACATTAAAGTGTTTTTTTCAGGCTTAGTAAAGAGAAAAGGATTTATTTTGTAACCTTAAAGTATATCGTAGCTCTTGGCAGCTTTTTTTTAACTGCCAGTGCTTGGATAATATGTGCTCAAACACTTCTTAAACATCTGTTGCGAAATATTAATTAATTCTTTTAAAAATGAATTACAGAGAGTTAATTGTAAAAGACTCATAAAATTAATGAACATTGATCTGAAAATATTAGATGCACTCAAACAACGATAAATGCATACATTAAAAACCTATTTTTATCGAATAATTAGTGGCAAATCATTTTCCGCTGATTAAAGTTTTACTAATATGAACACCAAATTATAATTCCTTTAAAATATTTTGAATATGTGCTTGAATATTTCATATGCATTTATTTTATCAGTAAAGCTAATATAAACACATATTGCTAAATATTTTCTTTGTTTTTAGCTTTAAAACCTTTTTAGAAGAAGAAATTTCTAACTTAATATATTGTTTATTGCAGAAAAATATTTTTTATGCATTAATCGTTGAGAATCAATCATTACTTAATATTTCTAGAAATATTTGTTGCTTTACTGTACATACATGCAACAATCGGAATTGTTGCAAATATAGTTATTTTTTCACAATTTTAATAGTCCAGACAAAAGAGTTAATATCTTGATAACTTATTTAAAGTACCCAAAATGTGATCTTCCCAATGCAAAAAGATTTAAATAATTGCTATTCAGTTGAGTAACACAGAATTATAATGCCATTTAGAGAATGTTTATTCATATATATACATATACAAGACGATTTAAAGGGAATTAAAACTGGGATAATCTTTATCTTGTTGCAGTTGTTGAAAGGATAAGGAAATATTTTGATGTTTTATACTCACATTTTAATTAGGTTAACAAGCAAATCGACAACACAAACGGACAAACACACACACAGACAATACACAAAAGCGTTTTTTGTTCGTTCCAGATATCTCAGCTTTTAAAGTTTCCTAAAGCGTAAATTTTAAGATTTGTTATTAAATACAGTGATTAGTCGGAATAGTTTTTTCTTCACTGAGAATATTTATAATCACGTGCACCCCAAACTATCACATGGGGGCGCTTACATAGAACTAAGAGTGAGGCACACATCACAAAGAAGAAAAGGATTACAGCACAAACATCCATGTCTTACCTGGGATTCGAACCCATACCCTACTTCACCGCAGTCAGCGTCACTATACCAGATGGGTGACATACTCGGAATAATTGGATGATGCATTATTGCATCATCTTATTTTGGAAATGTGAACGTGACATACCAGATGGGTGACATACTCGGAATAATTGGATGATGCATTATTGCATCATCTTATTTTGGAAATGTGAACGTGACAGTTTTTAAGAGTAAGTTGTGGTTAAAAATATATTTCCATATTTGGTGGGTTATCTAAAGATTAAAATATCACGGGAAGTTTTGGTGGGCTTAAGACCATTATGAATTATATAAAAGGCCGCTGGAGAAAATTTAAATGGGGAATTATTATATACATAGTATATATATGTATATATATATGTATGTATATATATATATATTTATATATGTATATGTATATATATATATAAATATATATATATATGTATATATATATATATGTATGTATATATATATATGTATGTATGTATATATATATTTATATATATATATATATATATGTGTGTGTGTGTGTGTGTGTGAAAATTTTCTCAGTTTATATATATAAATCTTGAATTTTCATTTTCTACAACTACTCCTGAGTGCTTTATTCATCATCATATTTAAACTTTGAATTTCAGATTCCATTATGAAAAGAATTAAAATGAGCTTGGAAAGATATATGAGCGAGATTTTGAATATAATCCTTCATATGTATAATTTGGAAAAATTTATATAATTTACAGTACGTTTTTGGATGTGCTTCGACACCAAATGAGTAAAATATATAATGCTGAAAATCTATTTATTTTTATTAAAGTTCATAACAATTTTTGTTATTTTTTGTGGGAATTGTGTGTGTTTGTGTTTGCAGTTATTTTAATGGGCAAATCATATTAATGAAATTATTTGCAGTCCAGATCAACAGTTCGGTGGGATTTAAGCTCAGCGTATCCCAATAAGCAGATCCTCAGAAAGTACTGGTACAATTGAAAGTTGCATAATATACATTTTTCGAATCACTTTCGGATGATATATGCGAAACGCTTAATGTCACATTCTATAAACCTAAACGAAAACCGTAACTTACAGCTGGCGCCAGCATCGCATTACGTTAAAAAGAGGGGGAAGTCTGCCGAAAATTGTTTTACCCCTCAATAACATTTCCCTGAGGATGCAAGTAGAAACAAGCACTTGGTAGTTTTTTTCTCTCAAACATTTGCTCCTTTAATGCGAATGATCTCAAAGTATTAACTTTTATTGATTTCAAATTGAAACATTAAAACACTCAGAAGTATGTATGTTTTTTTAACTCGTAACTGAGAATGGAATGAAATATTTATTTTCTGTGAGGCAAATGCATGAATATATAAGCAAACATCCCACGTGCCCTTTATTTAATTTTAAACTGTTACTTGATGCATACTGTCTTGGATATCATTACTCGAATTAAGATATATTTATTAAATAAAGAAGTAATCTTAAGATATTTTTTTAAGAAAATATCTTACCTTTGACATAGGAAAAAGTAAAATTAAGAAAATACTCTATATGTGCACAATCTGTATGCACAATTTCCTGCTTTATTTACTTTCATATTTTAAGGAGAAAAAGGTGTGCGTATATTTTATTATCAAATTATGTTATTGATGCAATGATTTTGAAACAAGTATTTTGTTTTGCTCATTTTAAATTCAAATTATGAAATAATTTAAATTAAAATAAAAAGAAAATATGAGAGAGAGATTTGAAGGTCATACTGAAATTTACATTCATTCTCTCTCTCGCATTTCTTGAATTATAATTATACAAAAATATTAATATCATATATGTATATACATATTGCTATTTTTTAAATTTGTAAATTATTAGATGTTTAAAAATAAAAACAGTGAGTTTTTTTTCTGATTTTTGAGCTTAAGTGGTGTATTAAGTGTGAACACAAAAATAAAAATATTCAAAAATTGAACTAAAGTATTTTTTTAAAAACACTGTTAATTGTAATTAAGATACTTTTTAAGATTATAAGATACTTTTAATATGTTAACTGTTTTAAAGACATTTAAAGCTTTTAAGGAAATGGACTACAATGTAAAATAATACAACTATTTTTGCTTAGTACCAAATATTTTCTAAACACATTTATCAAGATATAGTTGTGTCGAACATATCTGCTTTTCTTAAGCAATGATTTGAAACATAACTTTTTCTGTTACCCTTCACAAAATTGCAAGTCCCATTTAGATCCCATTCTTCCATCATAAACAGAAATCAATCAAGAATTTTAAAGTTTCATTCGTAATTTTGAATCTCAAAATTTTAACAATGATTACGATATAATGTGGTGCAATCGATAAAATTCTAACTTTTAAAAACATAACAAAATATGAAAATAAAGAATACTATTTCTGTACTAATTCACTTTTCCCTTTAAAGTATTGTATTTTAAATTTATACGTATGTGTTTTAAAAATAAAAAACTATTATAGAGGAGTTTTGTATTTAAACTAAATAAGAATCCATGTACAATAAAACAATTGTTACACCGTATGTGTCGATATAATTTGAAATTAACATTATAACACATTATCACATTATAAATTGAAAATTGTTCTGTAATATATATATATATATATATATATATATATATAAATAAGGTATCGATGAGATGGTATTATTTTTTTATTGTTAATCGGGACCATAAAAATAAAGCTGTTTAATATTGATCACATAATCGTTTATTTTATTTAATTTTAGCATCAGGAGAGTTATTTTGAGTGTGCGCTTGCTTCGCTCAAGAACAAATGTACAAAAGAGGTAATTATTCAAAATACACATTAAAGTATGCAAGAAAAAACAGTGTAAAACATAATATAAAAATATTATCACGCGTTCAAGTAAAGAGAAATATGTTATTTTTAGAAATAACATAAATGAGAGTGTTTAGGGGAAAGTTTAAACCTCTTAGTTAAGCACGAGTAAGCCATTATAATAATCTTTTACTAGAAATTAACGATTAATCTATCAGAAACTCAAGATATAATCATTTCAATAAGAAATTATTAACAAATAAGTTAAAATATTGTTTTAATCCTTTTGAGATAGGTTCAAGGAGTCGTGTTTCGAAGTAGGGTATTCGGATTTATGAATTAGATATTATAAATAAACAAAATTTTAATTTTAAGTATATATTAATTTAAGTTATCACGAATAGAGAGAATTTAACCGTATGTATTCTACTCTCATAAAGTTAGCAAATTTTCTAGCCTTTTAACTTTCCTCTGTGTTCTTTTGCATTCAAATACACAAAAGCGCAATATTTAATTCATAGAATAAACATCTTGCTGGTCATTTATACTGTTAAATAAAACATTTAAAATTCTTGGTAAATATTTCCAGAACTTATTGCTTAGTTGTTAAAATAAATCGTCAGCTTTAAGTTTAAGAATAAATATGCAACTGTCATTATTTTTATTCATGGGAAGTATTCATTACCGTAAGTATATTTAATAGTTGGGCAGTTTAAGCATAGAATAAAATATTTTATTCTCTTTAAAAAAAGAAAATAAGGGAGAGAAATCGAGAAACAAATTAGCCAAAATAAAACATTATTGATGTATCAAAGAAGTACTTACAACAGATTCTTAAGTATTGAATGTCAGTAATCTTATTTTGTATTTTGTATCATTATTTTCTTGAATTTAAAATAAGAACAACTATATGTTATGCAAATATATAGCTTCTTGAGGTTTTTAGGCTCAGGGATACTTATCCGATGAAATGATATTTTTGTAATGATATTACTTATCATTTTAAAGACGTATTAGAAGGAATATATATTTTAGCAATTGTGGTTTTCAAAACCTTTTCAAAATGTCGCAATTTCCTTTTAAGCGGATAGTAAATTGTGTGCCATTTTTTTAAGGGTTTTCTTTTTCTATTTAAGAAAAACATGCTTTTCATTTCATTCCATCTAATTTATTTCAAATATTTGTGGTGGCACATAGCGGATCTTTTATATATTTATTTTAATCTAAATAATATTAACCACTTGAAATACAAACTATAAATAATATGTTCTGATTTTCTGACTTACCTATTTCCATTATACCATTTCTAAAATCAAATATCATCAGCAAGGTGGATCTTAAGTAAAAAATTTGCATCTGCAGATTGCAGATTACCTATAACAAGTTGCATAAACTAACAGTATACATTCGTTCTATCATTCAACATAAGATATTTGAAATACCATAACTATCCAGCGTTTAATGTAGGAATGTTGTTCAATCTACGAAATGGATGTTTTAAAAGAAAAATTACCACTTTTTTTGATTAACATTTTGAAAAAAGAATTAGTATATTTTTTGCATTTTGATACGTTCAACCATCATCATAATTGCAGTCATACGAGATATAGTTTCTTTTATACGAACAATAGTACTATTTTTAAGGTAAGATGTATAAGAAACAAATGTCTTCTCGCAATATTAATAAGTGCTGATGCATATGTTTCTTCATTTTTTCAAACTTTTTCAGCTGTTTATCTATCTATTATGCAATTTTCAGATTTCTAGAAAAATGAAAACATATATTAACTACCTTACAACAGATAACAGCTTATTACTATGAGATAACTGATTACGTATTGTGTCATAATTTACGTCTTTCAGCTTACCATTATTGTAATTCCAGACTTTTACATCTTAGAGATAATATATCTAATGTTCAATAGTTTATCAGTTAATATTTGTATATGTGCAATAATTTATGCATCTATGATATTGCTTTTAAGGCAGAATGCTATAAAGCGAGTGAGTGTTTACGTCGTAATTTTGAACCATGGTCAAGAGACGAGGACGACACCTGAGCTGGCGTTCACCCTCTGGAATCTACCATACGATTTCAATGAGAGTACTTTGAGCCTTAACAAATTTAACGTGCATCAGCCTGTCTATGGGGGGGGAATCGTAGGTCTCACTTGGTTTAAAACTCATGATATGACGGCCACGAGTTCATGACCATAAACACTAGTTTACCACAATAACTAGAATGCTACAAATTAACATACTGATGAAATGTGTTAGGTGATGTGAAAGAATAAAAGTTTAAGTTCAAAAAGAAAGCAATGATGTAGCATCTTCTAGTTTTGAACCATACAAAATTTAATATTTAAGAAATAAATTATGGTACTTTTCGTTTTATTAAATTAATTTTTAATTATTTTTTAATAAAATTTAGTTTTAGCTTTATTTCAAACATAAATTTCCTCTCTTTCTTTTTACTCTTGAAGGATACATTTTTCATTCTTTTTTGCATGCATTTATTAAGGTCATATGATTACGAAAGCATTAGTAATGTTCTTGAACATTATGAGATGGAATTTATTTTAAATTTTCTGTATAAAGCACTATTCCTTTGAATATTTTGAAATTTAATCGTATGATTTCAATAAATCACTACCTTAAATATTTGAAAGCATTTTATGAGGGCTTTTGCCTTTTTTGTGTTCTTTTTCTTCTCTTTTCTTTTTTCTTTTTAGTTTCACAACTTGTAACCATAAAATATATTCATTTGACTGATAAATTACTCTAATGCACATAACTAAGAAATGAATTTACTTTACTAGAGAGAGTTTTTAAGAAGATTTCAAATCAAATATTAAAATATATGATACTTTAGAGTTTCTTTCCAGAAAAGAAATTTCTCAATCTTTATGGGATCCATTAACTGGTAATGTAATTCATTATTTGTACGTAGAAGTTGGAAAAGTGATAATTTCCAGACTGATGCTTGTTCTCATCCAAAAGTAAATTGAAAAAAATAAGCAAATATTAAATTTATACTGATAAAAATCGATTAAGAATTGTTTGCTTTAATATAAAGTTTGCAAAGTAAATCATATGTTTGCCCGGATACTGAATTTATAACATATGTTTCGCAACCTAAAACTTGAGAATTTAACATATATTAAAATAATCTTAGTCTCGTTCACGAATTTCTCAAAGGTCTTGTCATTACATGGAAGGAAAAAATGCATTCTGAACTTTTTTATCCATAATGGAAAAAGTTGTTCTATGTTAAATTAGGATCAAGCCAGATTTTCGATCCTCAATTTCAAGCTCTTCCAACTCCACCGTGTATTAACAAATTTCAGATACGTCCAATTTTTAAGTATAAAATTGAATTCAGATATATCGAATTTGTTAGTTCTAGAAATCGAATTCAGATATAAATTTCTCATGCGTCATAGGATATCATATTCTTATTAATCACACAAGATGCACCAAGTTTGAATAAAATAATACTAAAAATGATTAGATCAACAGTTACTTATTTGTAAAAAACATATGACTCATATGGTTCATAAAAAGATAATGAAAGTTTCAAAGCAGGATATCCAGTTCAACAAAGAATGCCTAAAAAACTTTCTTTTAAAGTAAGATATCTAAATGAAAAATTTAATTTTCAAGAATTTGATAAACATATATTTTATTTCATATTATACGTACTGAATTTTGTATAAGAAACTCTTCGATAATCATTTTATGATAAAATTATTAAAAACCTTTTCATTTGGAACTAAAAAATGTTTTTTTTTCGTATTTTGCAATTCATAAAGCAAATGATAACTTTGCTACAAAAACATATAAAAATAAATAAAAAAACTTTCTCAACTTCTTAAAAAACTTTCTTCTTAAATTTATACAGAGGATATGATCAGTTATTTTTAGCAAGAAAGATGCGTAATCGTTATAATTGCAAGTGACAATTTCAGTTTCAATTTCAATGTTTGAAAATAAAACAGATATTTTTCTAAAGAATACTAGCAATATTGATTTATTCCCTTGGCTGACTTTTCCCTCGCATGGTACGCTTCATTCGTGTGATATATGTATATAAGAGAAAACTAAAAACTAAATAAGTTTAAAAAAAAGCAGTGCGAAATTTTACCCAAAAGAAGCATTCGGAACATTTCGACTTGCGACGTTTTGTATAATGCAATCTGTCAAGTCAAAAGTAGAGGCGAACCCCTAAGAGAATACTGGCTTGTACAGATACGTGGGCACAAACCGAGAGATAAAAAATATCACGGTTTCACTCCACTGAATTTTAATGTAGAACAAGGATGTATAAAGAATAAAAAGTCTTTTTTAGTAATCTAGTTTATGTGGTACCGCTTTAAAAACAAACGACGAAAAAGAGTTTTAATTCCTCTTACGTATCAATTGAGTGTAGATGTGTTCTATCTGATCTTTTCTCTCTCTCTCAAGAATTTCATCATTTTCTTTCTATACACAACGAGGAATATGCGCTAAAATAAGAAAGATAAGTATTTCAGCTCGAAGAAATAAAGCCATGCATCAGAGTGTAGTAGAACTAAATAGAGTTATTAATATTCCGCTTTTTTTCGTTGTTTATTTTTAGAGGTTCGATCTTTCCTTAATTTAATATATTTCTCTAAAGAATTGACAATATTTTAGATTTCATTTAATATTTCAATTCGAAACGAAAGGTGATTCACGCAATACTATAATCCCCACCTGGATGCAATTATCTTACGCAGGTGTCGGTATCCTATGGCACGTGTGCCACATTTAGAAGACGGAAAGGTTCGCAGTGACACTCTACACCAGGGGTGGTGAACCTTTTTGGATCAACTTGCCATTTTTTCTAAAAAAATGTGTTTCATTGGGTATAGACGTGCCGTCAAATAATTTTGACTTGTGATTTTTGGGAAAATCATAAAAAAAATAAATAAATACTAGCCACTCAAAACTCTTTATTCACTATTAAAAATACATTTTGCACTGTATATCAGTAAATGTTTTGTATATATGTCCAATTCAAATTAAAGTAACATTAGAATGACTTCTGTCGTTGCCTATCAGATGAAAAAACTTACGTTAGGATTGTAAAATGTTACTTTTAGCAGAACACATGCTGAATTAGAGTCATCTGCCAAATGGTTTTCTAAGTAAGACTTAAATATTATTCATCTCTGAAAATAATTATTCTCGGGCATAAGTAGATGAAAATCTGGTTAAAAAAGCATGAGCCAGCTTCTTCAAAGAGTTAAATGTATCTGAAATCGAATTTCATGTTTCCAAAATTTCGTTACTGGCCTTTTATTTGTTAATTTTATGTTTCAATCAATTCCCAGCATTTTTCTTGTTTTAATAAGTTTTTGAATCCATATTGAACTAGACTGGAAATCAAGCACAGTTGCATTTCAAATTCTTCAATTTCTTCCAATTGAATTGGGACAAGTTCAGTTTGTCAAATGAAGTCACATCAGAGTACATAATAATTATGGAAATAAGTTCTTGAATAACTTTTTCTTCGTCTGATTTTTTCAAGTTCGGAAATTACTAGTAGTTTCTTGTAATAATATCGTTTCTGAAAAAATGCAATATAGCGTCAAAATCATTGAGATCCCTCTATTTTTTTTATTTGTGTTTTGAGGCTTTACATTCAATTCTTTGAAATGTTAGCATATGTCTGTAAAAACGCGACTGATCACTCGCATTTATTCGTAATACTTCATAGTGAACTTGGTTATTTTGAACTGAAATGCTAACCGTTTTAAATCCTAGACGTGCCCAAGTAATTGTGTCGCGTACCATCTATGGCACGCATGCCAATGGTTCGCCATCCCTGCTCTACACTACTCTACAAATTAGTCAATTTTTGAGTGGATGAAAATAGAAAATTTTGAAATGGAGCTTAGTGGAATTCAAAATTATGGAATGCAACATTTACGGAATTACGAAAAAATCTGAAAGGTAATTCTAACGATAAATACATAGGTACCTTATAAATTATTGGATGCTATTAATAGAGAAATTCAATTGTTTGAACAGAGAAAATTAAACGTGTTCTGTTTTCTTCTTTTGTTTCTATGTGTCTATGTGAATTAATCTTTCCTCATATGAAAATTTAAGTCTGCAAAGAAATTGCTTAACAACTGAATATTTTGAATTGTATCAAATTGAAAGTCACGTCTTATACCCCTAGTATTTCTATATGAAGTATAGAACGGTGCAGAGACACACACAATGTTTTTATTAAAATATTTGGTTTTTTAAATTAAATTATAATGAAAGAGGATATGTATATATATATGTATATTATGTTTGTCTTTTTTAATAAACATGCTTGAAAGATACACTATACATAATGTATGTGAAATTTTAATATTTTACTTATTTTGAAGGGATAGTTAAATTTTATGTTTATTTTTGTTTTAATAAATATCTTTACATGATGCGAAATTATTGTATAATAAATCTCCAAATCTGTATTCTTAAACTCTATTCCTAAGCTTTGAATATATTATTGTGGGAATCGAATTGTTTCAAATATTTCTTACATTGTGGCACTATGAATCATATTGATAGATTGGTTTGGCAC
>BMAU01021135.1:1392500-1425143 GCA_019973935.1 Trichonephila clavipes
TCTGAAAAATAATTATTATAAGCTTAATTAAACTTAAAATACCACTTTAAGATATTAGTTATACGTTTTTCTTTAAAATAATTGCATTTTCATATTTTTTCTCAACCCACACATTTTTATAAAAGATCAACTTTTAGAGAGTACTAATTGCCCATGAAAATTCAAGAAAAATGTTAAAAAAAATGTTTTCTGTCACGACAGAAATTTTAGCTGTTTTTCTTCTTATAATATTAAAGTATTACATTTGTATGAAAAATATATCAGGAAGAAGAACTGAAATTATAAAATTATTAATATAAAATGCCTTAATTTAAAAATTTTACATGCACACATTTCACAAGGAAGAAAAATTACATTATTGTATTGCCTCGGAAATATTCTGCTTTTAATACTACACATTCTTTTTATAGTTATTATTTATATTTCTAAAATAGATTTTTTTATCATAAAGCATTTTTTTAGCTTTTTTTCTAAAAGGGGGTGTGGCTGAATTGCCTAATTTGTTTTCAAATGAAGTTTTAGTCAACTTCTAACTTTCCGACATGCACAAGTGATATATCAATCGAAAGATAATAATGCAAAGAATAAGATTAAATGAAAATAAAAAAAACGGTAGGTTTGTGATTTTTAGGGTACCAAGTCCCCTTAAAAACATAACAGCAAAGTATTTTACTATTTCAGGTTTCTTCGTAAAAGAAGGGGTGCGCGTTATACGGCGAATGTACCTAAAAATTAAAAAAATCAGATTCAAAGTATAGGTGCGCGTTATACGTCAGATTTTACAGTAACTTTATTATACGGCTTCCTATCAGTTTACTGAAATACTTTTGGATCTAAAGATTTTAATGAAATTTTTATAGTTATCAAAATCTTTTAATACCAATTTATACGAAAAAAATCCTTTTTTGTTTCAAAATTAATATAAAATTTCTGCTTTAATTAAGGTATCCGACTACTTGCGACAACTTTTTTTTTTGAAAAAATGGAAATATGAGGATTTTTGTGATTTTTAGATTTATTTAGTATATTTTAAGGAAAAATCTTAAAATTGAAAGCAGAAAAAAAAATTATTATTATTAAAATGGGAAATAACTGGTAAAAATGTACAAAAAATTACATAAACGGGGCCCACTCTTTCCAAATTTTTATGAGAAAATTCTTAATTTTTCAATTTTGATGCGTTACTTTATTATTCGTGTTTGAAATGACCTTCAGGATAAGAGATATTTCAATTTTTACAAAACCTAGAGCACTTTATCTTAGTGATTATACGAAATTGCTTAAAAAGAAAGTGATTATATCCACATAAAGGACTGTAAATTTTAAAATAAAGCAGCGATTGATAAATCTGAAAATCAAAACACTTCTACTGTTATACATAAAATACACAAAAAATTTCAGCAAATTATTTTCAAAACTTTTTGAGCAATCGCTGTCCCCGTTTGAACTTTTCGCAAAAAAACACATTTCGAGTAAAACGCATTTTAAAGTTTGTCATCTTGTGTAAAGTTATGGCATCTGCTTTTACTAAAACACTTGTAATTTTTGTTCTAGTGATTGGAAAATAAAACACTTGGTATTTTTATTAAGCTTATATGATGGCCTATAAAATAAAATCATAAATTTTTTTTTTCAATTTTTGAAAAAAATCATGATTTTAGGGTAGTTGGATACCTTAAGTTAGTTTATTAATACATTAGTAATGTAATTTAATTCTATTTGAGCCTTGAACATTGTTATATGGCTGTGATGAGAGTTTCAAAAATTATTTTTTTGAAAATTATTATGGCGAATCCCACTTTCTAACGACTGCATGTAACAAGATCTCGTACTTCGTATTCAAAAGTATCTTTATGCAATGGGAAACACACAACGATGCTTATATTTTTCGAACTTATGGTTTCAACACATATGTACATATATTTATTATATAAGAGTATCTCTTTTAATTTATGGAAACAAGTTTTGGTTCTCATTCTGAATCTCAATTACCCTCAATTTTATTTTGTTTGATTTAGATAACTAATATTTCTATAGATAAGAATTTTTCGATGCAAGATGACATAAATTTATAAAAAAATCATTATTTCTTGACTTATCTTTTATTCTTAGGGATACTGCATCCAAAAAATGGCTCTTTTAAGTCTTTTCTTCTTATCCCATGATTTTTTTTTTTCTGATTTTTTCAGACAATGAATGTGGGCTCACCCGGTGATGTTGCTTTTTATTCCTTTGAAGGAAAGTAATTTTTTAAGACTGTAATTGAAAAATACCAAATTTCTGTCATTTTTCTTACCTTCAAAAATCACTTATATATGAAAAAACATAATGTAGCGTTAATATCATGATTTCGAATAATGTCGCTATTCTAAAGCAAAAATTTCTATTTTGCATGTCACAATTTTTTTATGGTACTTAGAAAATCATTTATGTACTTAGAAAAAAAGGGTTGAGATAATTTTTCTGTTACCCTTTCCACACATAAATAAATCTTTGAATTTACCACAACTGATAACTGTTTTTATGGAAATATGTTGAATAGTTTTATTTATGAATAACTTTTCCTTCAAACATGTTCAGATAAATATCATTATTTGTCATAACAGCAGGCGTACCCTCTAAAATTCATTTATATTCTCCTAAAGCGGTATGCAAACCTTAGTTTGAGAACAACTTATGTAAGTAAATAACTCTATTATTTGCATTTCACACCTGGCCCTCTTAATTGAACCCAAACAACGAAAGCCTCAATTAAATGTGTCCAGTGCACTCTCAAGAAACTAGTAGAAGATTATATTACAATGCATATTTATAGATCTTATGTGGGTGTATATATAATAACAACGCAAGCCTCAATTAAATGTGTCCAGTGCACTCTTAAGAAACTAGTAGAAGATTATATTACAATGCATATTTATAGATCTTATGTGGGTGTATATATAAGGTTTTGAAATTAAAGGGTTTAAAATGTTAATCCGATTATAATAGACCATTATAAGGATTCACAAAGTATTGCTTGCCTTTAAATCTAAATTATGATCTTAAGGGGACTTGGTACCCTAAAAATCACAAACCTATCGTTTTTTTTATTTTCATTTAATCTTATTCTTTGCATTATTATCTTTCGATTACTGTATCACTTGTGCATGTCGGAAAGTTAGAAGTTGACTAAAACTTCATTTGAAAACAAATTTGGCAATTCAGCCACACCCCCTTTTTAGAAAAAAAAGCTAAAAAATGCTTTATGATAAAAAAATCTATTTTAGAAATAGAAATAATAACTATAAAAAAGAATGTGTAGTATTAAAAGCAGAATATTTCCGAGGCAATACAATAATGTAATTTTTCTTCCTTGTGAAATGTGTGCATGTAAAATTTTTAAATTAAGGCATTTTATATTAATAATTTTATAATTTCAGTTCTTCTTCCTGATATATTTTTCATACAAATGTAATACTTTAATATTATAAGAAGAAAAACAGCTAAAATTTCTGTCGTGACAGAAAAAAAATTTTTTTAACATTTTTCTTGAATTTTCATGGGCAATTAGTACTCTCTAAAAGTTGATCATTTATAAAAATGTGTTTGTTGAAAAAATATGAAAATGCAATTATTTTAAAGAAAAACGTATAACTAATATCGTAAAGTGGTATTTTAAGTTTAATTAAGCTTATAATAATTATTTTTCAGAATTATAAACTTTAAACCTGTTTTCCTCAGTTTGTGTTTTTCGAAATCTTAGTGCATTCAAAATGCTACTCCTTCGACAATTATTTACCAATCACTTCCATTTTTTTTCTTGCTTGTTGAAAATAAAGCATGTAATAAAATTATGGATCCGTTTTGCTATAAACTGAATACTTTTTTTAAAAAAAAATAAAATGTAAGACATGTTGGCTTTTTCGTTGATTTTTAGCCTGTATATCAACATTTTATTTTTTTTCTCGAAAACAAATGAAGTTATTCTAAAATCGATCCATAAAATTGTTTAGATCATGCATAAGAGTATTATAAAAAAATTTCAGGTCAAAAATTAATTTTTACACAAGGAGTAGGGTTTTAAAATTTTCCCAATTTTCTTCAAAAAATTAAAATTTTTAAAATTGTGTGAATAATATATGAAAATTTTCATCTGGTAAAATTTTCTTGAATAAAAACATTGTATAAAATGCTAAAATATAATTTTTAAATACGTAAATAAAGAAGTATGCTCAAAGGGTGCCAAGTCCCCTTAAAAGGGAAGTGGAGAAAGTATTTGTGGATATGGAGCCTTTTTTTTAGATATCTCTCTCTCCGTATGTATCTATTAACATAGTACAAAATTAAGTTTAAAATCCTGAATTTTTATGCAATTATAGTGCACATTTAATCGAACAGAACTAAGTCAATGTTTTGTTATAATATTTAATAACACATCAATTTAGTGCTTATATTTGTTGATCAATGCAGAGCTTATAATGAAGAAAATTATGATTTTTTATTTAAATACTCCATTGAAATTCTCCGTTGAACAATGTTTTTTTCTTAGGGTCAAAACCCTCTATCTTAACGTTAAACAAACAAAATCACGAAAAGGATATGCAAATTTTTGGCTCAGAAAACAACTCTTACGCTTCCAGATCACGTGATGCACGAGACATATAAAATGCAGCTAGTCTATATCAGAAAGCACATTATTTTATGCTCCGTATTTCGGTGGGAGTTGAATATCGTGGGTACCTTTCAACACTTCGAAATTGCGAGCAGTTGTTTTAGAATATAAACTGAAGGTAGGGGATCCTTTTCTCAAATTTTACTTTTTGCGATATGTATTCCTGATATTTGCCGCCTCTAAAAATAGGGGCAATGCGGTCAGGTCTCTTATTTATGTTTTTATCAATGCAAAATCCGGTTTAACGAACCGTTACCGTATTTTTACAGAAACATAAACCGTAACCAAAATCTCTTTTCTTTTGAATGAGATTTTGAAATTGTTCATAATTCTTGTAAAAAAATTTCTACGTATAAAATTATTCAGGGAATTTCGGGTATATTTAGATAACCCGTGATTGAATCAAGTATAATATCGCGAATCAATAATACATAGTTGTTATGTTTTTAAAACGCATCTGTACTCAAAATTTTAAAACGCAAAGTAGTATTAATTTATACTTTTGACACGAATTACACAAATAAAAATATTGATTTAAACTCTCAAATAATTTTTTTTGTTTAACAAAGTAAGAATACAGTCTAAGCATGCTAAAGAAGTTTCATCAGTATGTGTATCATGCTGAAAATGCTATGTTTTAAGTCATTTGAATAATGATTTTACCTATTAAAAAAAGAATTAAATTATTCAGTAATATACCACTTCTGTTGTAACGATTCAAATTATTTTATTATCTATATAAACTTTTGCCCGCCTTTTATTAGTAAAATATCTATTGCTTAAGAGCAAATAAGGTTATATAAGTTTTTAATTAAATAACACAATTAAATTTTGATTCTAAATGACGGAATAGAACAGTATATAAGACGCCGAAAATTACTTAAATTCATATGGCATTTTTAACAAGACTTCTTTTCCATAAAATAAAACTTAAATAAAAATTGTTAAATAAACTTATTTCTAATTAGCCAGAATAATTATACATATTTAATAACATATGTGTATAAGGTATGTTTAAAATAATCCGGTATGGAAGCATTGAAAAAAATCTATATTTTTAAAGTCTAACTTGGAAGTTGGGTTCCAACGTATTACATATATCCGTATGTATTTAAAATAATCCATTACAAAAAAAGCATAAGAACAAATTTAAACTATTGAGACATAGATAGAATACATATGTATGATATTTCACATAGACTTATTTTGAATACAGAGATAAGAACTCTGATAGAGTCTAACACAAATAAGAATAAAGCATTACGGACATTTTCTTTCTTTTACGAAATGGGACAAGGTATTAAAATTGAGATATAGTTTTACTTTCCTACCTTTAAATTTCTGATCTCGGGGAGAAAAATCAAATAAGAAGAAACATTCTTAAGAGTACAGGAAAATGAAAATGTTTGCTCAAATTCTCTAAGATAGTGATGGATCTTTCTTGGAGTAAAGAAGCTAGTACATTTATTAAGTTTTAGAAATTCGACAAATATTTGAAATCCATGCAACGAAAAAAATAATATGACAATTAAACGCTATTTTAGAAGGAATTAAACACCTTCAAACCAACTAATCCATTTAAAATTAAGGGGAAAATTGTATACTGTATATTTTTGAGTATAATCTAGAAATTTTTGGAACATTTTAAAAATTAAAATACAAGGATTGGCTTATATCGGGTCCGCCAATCTCGAAAAACACCGTCGTTTAGAAAAAACATTTTTAAAGGGAAGTTTTATTCAGAAATATAAAAAAACCCACATAAACCCTCCTAAATTAATGACCGAACCCGAGTTCCACCTAGTTCTTAAATTTACGTTCAGTTAGGTGTTTGAATAACATATGTTCATTGTGGCGATTTTTCTCTCCAGGTAAAAACATATGTTGACGATCACTTGCAGTATAAAATTTTTTCCCACTCCCTTTTAAAGAAAGGAGCATTAAGTAAGACTAGCCTTACAAATATAAGATATAACAAATGAAGGGGAATGAAATAATGCATTTGCTTCAAAAAGGATTACCAAAAATAAAGATATAGTTGGATTCTAATTTTACAGCAATTTGATTGGATAATATTCCACCCATTATACCCTCTTGACAACATGTTCACCTTCATAGTGACATATTTGAGAATTACGGCATTTTTTTTAACTCAACTTATGTGCAGGCTTCGAGTTTTGGGTAAATTTCTGGAAAAGAGAAACACACATCTTGTGCTTATGCACAGATCGGCTTATATTCAGAAAAATACCCAAGTGATTGAATAAAGCTACTGAAATAAATTACAATACAGAAGATAAAAACATAAAAATAAAAATATAATACAGAAGATATGTATTTATATTTTCAGAAGCATCCTTTTTGTGAATGAAATATAGCCTTCCAAAAAAAAAATCTAAGATAACATATTTCATAATACTTTGTATCCAAAACTATTTACATTGACATGTCTTTATTTTATGTTTTAGTTTCAAAAGTAACCTTATTTGATTAAAACTATGTTATTTTGTGGAAACATTTTAAAAACAAATATAATGCCAAAAATTCTCATGCATACAAGTCTGTTTAAATTACTCAACATTTTATAGTGAATGTATCGTTGAATATAATATGATTTATCACTAAAATTATACTTTGTAGGCATTGCTTCATATAACCTTTGTTATTTTCGTTTTTCTATTACTAAATTCTCTAGTTTCTTTCGCTATCTTTCATTTGATATAAGTTTAAGGTGACATGGTACGATTTACACAAAACTTTTTAATTTAATTATTTTCATAATTTTTTGGCTGTTTTCTATGTGTATGTATGGTGTTAAAGATTATGCGCTCAAAACTTCATAAAAAGCTAACCAATTAATTTTTTAAGGGAAAAACTTGGAACTTATGAAGTGATTTTAAAATGCTACTCCACCCCTACAAAAATTGACGTACTCATATGAAATTTGATTTACAAGTAGATTAAACTATGCATAACAAAAGTTGGTATGGGTTTTGTGATAACATGATTGACATTCGTACAATACTTCTTTTTATGAATGCTTATTGAAAGTTCCTTAAAAAAATGCGTTAATTCTAACTTCATTTATTTTTTAAAAAAGAAAGCTTTGTTTTGACTGAAAAATGCATACCAACTTTTGTCCATGTACTATTAGCAACAAGTGAAAAAATTTCCAAGTATTAATCACAATAGAAAAAAACGCTTTGGCATTTTAAATGAAGACAAACTGGTTATTTTATCTTACTGGGAAAAGTCGGTTTAAAGCTTTAATTTGCCATTGGAATGTGCATTAAAACAAACGTAGAAGTTCTCACAACTCTGCGTTTTTAAACTTAGAGCTTTCATATTTTGTGAGTGTGTAGAAGAGTATATAAAAATAGTTTAGATTAAAAAAATTGGATTTGATTTTTTGACCCATTTTTGTCAATTGAATTCCTTAACTGAAAAAAAAATGTCGTTTATATATACCTTTACATACCTATTAGTTGTATCTAATTACAAATTTTAAGTAATGTTGGGAAAAATAAATAATATATTTAAGTAGATAACACTCATAATTAAATATACCATTCTTTTTATATACATTCTAATATGTAGTATTTCTTAAATGAGTTTTTAATTAACCATTAAAGGTTAAAAACTGGGAAAAATTTCGAAGTAAACTAACAATACTATGTACGGTTTCTGTGAGAAATAAAAAGAAAATAATACTTGAGTCATTAAGCAGTCATACCACCCCAACGTAATATTTCAAATTCTTTCTAAGACCTAGAACATTTTTAAAACACAATTACTTCTGAATATTTTAATGATACAATTTTATAATAGATTTGTTGTAAATACTTCTACAGAATATATAAATAAAAATAAATAAGCTTATCTTAACAGCATCAACTTCTTTGATTCCCAGTGATTGGCAAAACAATTTTTTTTCAGGAAATAAAATTCTTAGTAAGAGTATTCAATGATTTCTGACTCTTGATAAGAGATTTAATACACTCTATAACATATAAAAAATAAACATAGCGTATACTTAAATTTGAATTGGTTCAGGGAAGGGCTATTTGACAGGATATGAAAAAAAGAATTCAAAAGAAAACCGCATCTATTTTTTGCATAAGAGTCGCTTATACCAATCTGGAAGAGAACAAAACAAAACTTCAAAACATAAAAACGTTCGCAGCACGACGAAAGAAACTACGTACTGGACTTTGTATATTTCGTGCATTTACAACTTTCTTTTTCTCGCTGAATTGAACTTATGTTCCGACTGTCACTTTGTGTTGTTCGAATGTCTTTCTGCGAATCTATATCTTGTTTTGACACTTCAATTTGCTCCAAAACTTCACAAATCCACATCAGATATACATGTTCCTTTTGTCTTTGCATCCAAGGTGCCCAATATCCTTCAACACTGTGCATTCTTTAAGCTATGATCGAACCTAAATTCAGCTAAAAATATTTTCTAATGCTGCTTTAGTTTTATCGCAATATGATTTTTGTTAACAGTGTACACGAATCGATTCTAGAAAAATTTATAGGAAGGGGAGAAAATGACATCGGGAAACTGTTAAGCGTTCGTATTATATAAAGCCCATGTGAGAGGAATTGCAATATTGGGAAATTGTCGATAAGGCTTACAGATCATACACTACTAGGCACCGAAGCTCTTTTATTGAGTGCCTCTTCTTCAGTTTATATTCACAAGGTGTTTTGAGAAATACATTTAATACTTAATAATATTTCTGGGGATGAAGCTGAAAACGGAAAAATATCAAGATGAAAAATTACATCTGTCGAATTTAGAATTGTGGTATTTATCTTATTGGTGGATTTAAAATATTAATAAAATAAATCCAATTTATTTCAAAAAGCTGTTTTTTCACGATAGATACCGAAGTTCTATCAAAGTTAAACTTAATATCTAATAAACTTACAATAATAAAGGAATTATACATATAACTAAATTATATGGTATTGTCTTCATGAAGATACATTTTTTATGTGAATTTAATGACTAAATGTGTTTAATTGAGCAATTAAATAAATGAAAAAATTAGAATTTGTATTCTTTCGAAATTCCTTTGAAATAGTCCTGTTTTTTTTTCACTTAGATTTTTCTCTTAAGAAAGAAAGAAATAAAAACTGATAGTATATATATATATATATATATATATATATATATATATATATATATATATATATATATATATATATATATATATATATATATATATATATATATATATATATTTGCTTCGTAGAATACGATTCTGATGATAACCAAAAAGATTTATTTCATCCTGCCCAAAAAAATTTAGATTTCATCAATTGCTTGTAATATGTTCTCACGCATACATAGGTGCTTAGATTTTTTATATTTCTCTTCTATAGTTATTAAATAATTTTTCATTTATTCTTAAAGATAATGTTCAAATCATTTAACATTTATGCGAATAATATCAAACTATTTAATGTACAAAAGTACATATATACAAATTCTTTGAATTTTGACCATAATTCAAAAATTATACAATCTCTAAAATTTAGGAAACATTTTTTGCGTGCTAAGTTATGCCACTAAAATAAAAAAAATTAACGTGAAAGCTAATTTAGAGCGTTGTTAAAATATGTATGTTAATAATGTATTACATTAAGAAATGTAAGAAAATATGCATGATATCAATAAAAAGTTAAAAACGAATTACAATGTGTGGTTTGTGAGAATGTTACAAAATTATCTGATATGAAACTAACTTGAAATATAATAATATTTTTAACAAAGTTAAAAAAGCATACATCATGTTTGGAAGTCCCTAAGAAAATTGTACTGGTAGAACACATTACTATAATGGATTATTTCTTCCTTTATCAGTTTTAGCACGTTTACAAAAATACAAAATATTGCTACATGCTTATAAACATTTCTAATAGTGATATAAATTAATCATGTAATGAATTGAAATATGATGTTTTTGCATAATAATGATAATAAATCCATAAAGCCATATCATATGATTTCAGAAAGTTCATAAATTTCCCAAATTAGTTCCAATTTATTTAAAAGGATTTATGCATTAATGAAACTCACTTACAAAAATTAGTTTAAATTCGTTTTAGGGTGAAAGGGTCTACTTTTAGCGCATCACTCTAAGTATTCGTTCAAAAATTTCTTGATTCTATGTAAAATAAAAAAAAAAGGACGATCGAAAAAAGTTCATATATTCGGAAGAAGCCACCATATGACATGAAATCCCCCTTCCACAAAAAAGAGTAAATTTTTATATCGTAAAAATGACTTTTTTCGCTTCATTTATGACTTCATTTGAAGAATAAAATCGAATGAACAACAACTTCTTCGCACTTCAACGCTTTATAACAGGAAAAAAAGAAGGTACATTTTTCTACAGACAAATTCGTGATTGAAATTCGATGTGAGGTCGATACTTATGGAAATTTCTCCTTTCTCTACTCTCACGGGCAAATATTTTCCAATATTTCATCATCAATTTTTTGGTACATTTACCAATATCTAGCATCGGTTGATTTTCACCGGAAGTAATGATCTTCTGAGGGTTGGTCTCAGTATGAATGCTGAAATATAGCATTCAAACAGAAATACTAAACATGTTTTCACGCTAAAGAGATAATCGGAAAAATACAATGGATCTTCTCAAAGCACGAATATAATTTGAATCACTTGCGATTTTATTGTGGCACACTTACAACTTTTGTTTTGCCGAATGCTACTCTGAGGAATTTTAAGCAATGAAATTTATATTTTTTGAAATGAATTAGTATTATATACATAATTTGCGCAGAATTTACATAATCAAATACATCATGCAAATTCGAAGTAATTCTATTTTACTCTATTACAGTTTATTAAAAACATTATAATTTGTGTTACATTTTTGATTAATATTTATTTCCATTCTTCTAAATTGAGAATTAGGAATATTCATAATACCTAGAAAAACTTATTTTACGAATATGCAATTATCAATGTGTGATAATTATAATAATTTGGCATGCAGTAAAAGAAACATGTATATTCTTTTCAGTTTAATGATGAAAAGTAAGTTATAATGCTACCTTAATGGCAATTGATGAATTTTGCTGTAGCCCTCGTCACTTGATCATAATCCAAAATTGTTATCTCCGTCACAAGCAGATTTGGTGTTGTTAAAAAACACAAATCTAAAAAACAACGTTTGTCAAATACAGGAAGATCAAATATGATGCCTGTTCAAAACATCAATTTTTTGCAGTCACGCTGGTCAGTTTCTGTGAAGATATAGGACGTGTAACGGGTCCCTATTATTTCAAGATATAGGCACCAAGGACGTCTTAAGGTATAAATCAACAGGACTCGGGCCTCACCCTCGGTGGGGGCTTCGATTTGCTCTCGACTTTCTTAGTAATAGCATGATTCGGGTAATTTTAATGTGGTCCAATATCCCCATACATATTCTCCGAAAAACGAAGAATTTCAAATTGCATGTCAACTAGCAAAAGTGATAAGTCATTATAATTATGTGATGGCTGTTGTTCATGTCTAAGTCTATGCCTTTTTTCATAAACAGTAATTCAACTCATTTAGTCGAAATACGGTCATTTGTCGAGCAGGTTTGTGCGTAGGTTTTTGAGATTGTGTGTCATGCACATTTTTTGTTTCAAATTACCGTCTGAACGAGTATTTGACGAGTACTGTCTACTTTTTAACATCTCAGGTAGATCTTGCTTTTGCATAAGAGCACATGACCTCAATTAATCTTAAGATTTCTCTGGGACCAGGTCCTCAAAGAGTCTTAAGACTTCCCTGATAGGTACATCACTAATATGTGGTGGGGCTGAATAAGGAATCATCAATGAATAGAAGAATCTATCAGTGACCCTTTTTTCCGATGCTGATATTCTCTACACCCTGTTAAAGAGGGTTTTTTGCATTCAGTAGTGAGAAGTTGGCCTTGAAACTTAGATTGTGATGGACTCATGAATTTCATTAGACATTTGAAACAATGCTGCTCTCAAGTCATTCTTCAAACGTTGTTGGTTTCTCATCGTGTAACTGCTTGTTTTTAAATTTCACTAAATTTGAAAAAGGAAATAAAAGGGGGAAGGGGGACAAAAACACCGTGAAAGTTGCCTTATTCGAATAAACATAGCTTGGAAATTAGCACATGCTTGAATGCGAATTATGCATTTTCCAAAAAATGCACAATCCACCCACATGTGAAGGCTTACGAAATGAACACTAAAAGTTTACCTTCCTGTTTGGAGGCATTGGTTTTGCCTTTCGCTAAATACTTTTGAAGACACTAAATATGACGACTAAATATGCAAAATATGCAAATTCTCTTAATTTTGAACAACAGTATATATATATATATATATCATGCCAAGATATTTTAAAGGCATTTGATACATTTAACCCGTAAGCTAAAATGTTTATCGTTTAAATTCTGAAATATAGTTTCCTATTCATAAAATGTAAAAAATACGCTCTTTTAGTGCAACAGAAACATATTGTAGTGAAACGATCCCTTTTGGACCCTTGCCAGCAACTGTCAGATGTTTCTGATCCATATTTTTCGTTTTTCCTTCAGAAAGCTATTAGATGTGGTGTATAAGAACTTCTGCACATTTAGTATAATACTAAAATCATACAGAGCAGAATATACGAAATATTTCTGTATTTAAAGTGAAAATAGTGTCAAGCAAACATCAGTGTAAATTCAAGATGAGATGGACAGGACTTTCTAAACTTTTTTACAACACATTCTATTAGAAATTCGTGAATATAACTGTTTTTTAAAACTCATAAAATTGAATACTTCTCTTAAACGCTTTACGTATTTACACGTAATCAGTAATTGTAGTCACTTTAAAATTATTAATATTTTTTGCAGTATGTTCGGTTGAGTCAGGGGTAGCTAACCAAATGACCTTGCGGGCCACTTTAGGAAAACATTATAATCCAGTGGACTGTGTATAAGTATATATATTACTTATAATTTAAATAAAACTTAGATTTAGACTCATTTTACAAACAATTATTCAAGTGAAAAATTATTATTATTATTATTTTCATTAGTTTATTATTATTATTTTCATCAATTTACATGTGTACAAATGTAAATAACTTAATAATAATAATGCAATGGCCAAACATCAATAAGCAGCGCGATATAGTAACAAGAATCCAGCGTGATGCTGCGGGGTGTCAATGCAATGCAATACAGCTCACTTCTAAGTATGTATAAAAGCAGAAGTAACGTAAAAAAATAGAAATATTTATGGGATATATTTGTTATAAAACACTCACTAAAAACATAAATATTGCTCAAAATAACCGCGTTTTGTAAAGTAATGGATCTCGAGGGCAGCATATGACCTCCAAGTATCGGGCTACCTCTGGATTAAACTAAAACTTTTTGATAGTTAATTTTTCCCGTACTTTTCGAAAAGTCCATGAATTTTTTTAAACTAATTGTGTTTCAATAGTTTTCCCTTACAATAATTTATGGAGATTCATTAATTTTCCTTGACAAGGAATTTAAAGAATCCTTGCTAAGCATGACAGGTCCAGCAAACGAATCAACATCAACGGTGTTCCCGTTAGGATGTAAGACTAAGTACACGGCCTACTACCCAGTATATTTCACGAGTAAAACTAAGAAGCAATACAAGCAACGAAAATACTCTTAAATAATTTAATCATTTTAAAATGAACTACATTGTTATACGTTTTAGTATGTGTAAAAGGTTTCCTTATTTTCAAGCAAACACTCAACTTTTTAAATTATATTTAAGGCATTATAAATACAATAATAGAGATGTGCGTTTTGCGTAGTATTCTGATTTTAATACTTTTAAAGTGGCAATTTGAAATTAAGGAATTGAAACCGAAACATTTTATTTTCTGAAGAGTTTAAAGCAATTATACATGTATGAAATAAACATATCATTACTAAATATGAATTATTTACCTCAAAGAACAAATAAGAAAGTTAGACAGCATTTTAGTGTTATAATAGTTATTCTTTATCTTCTTACACGCTTTAAAAAATTTAAAATCAACATCAAATATTATGCGTCGAAATTGCTCTTCATATTTATACTGTGTTATACATTTGTTTTCAAATATATATTTTTTTTCTCAGTATATAAATTTGGAGCTGTTTTTAATTATCGGTTGGCATTGAGTGATAATTATTTTTATCTCCCTTTAATTACTCTCTTTATTACATTTAAATGTCTGACAAAATTAAAACATGAAAACATTACAAAATTATACTTACAAAGGAAAGCTAATGTATTCTAACCATATTAGATCTAAGTAATTTTTTGAAAAGTAATTGGAATCGGTAAACTTCGTTATTAAATGCAAAATAACACTTAACGGTTCTTTTCTAAGATTGATTTATTCTATATCGATATTGTGTTTTGAAGCAACTTTAGGGCTATTGCCAACAGATCTAAAAACAAAGTAACACATTTCTAATAATTATATAAAATTTATGAATAATTAAATGATAATTAATCTTTCCTACATCATGTTAAAGAAGTCTAAATGATATTGAACTTAATGTAAGAAAGAAGCTACAAAACACTTATTGAAACAACAAGCATCCTTTACATACTTAGAATATATGCTAGAACCAGAGTCAGAATATTTTTAAGAGTCATTTTCTTTTCTTCAAATTTGAATATTTTTGCAAACGTTGTAGCTTAAGTTTTTGAAGTATAACATAAAAAAAAGAAGTTTTAAAAAATGCATGGGGTTTTTAGCAAAGTAGTCGTTGATGAAACACGGTGGGGGTTAAGATAATAGCTATGCGGTCAGACAGAAAGGCTATGAAAGTTTTATGGCCCCTCGAGAGCTGTAAAACGTGGCAAGCTATGTCCTAAAGCACCGAGGCTTCATGTGAGGAATACATGAGAACGGTAAATAGAAGTGGCATGTATGTCTTGTCTTCAATAGTTCACCGAAGACAGGAGAGTTCCATTAGACGTTTCGTGATGCATTCCCTACAAAACAATAATTTAAATGGTTCTTCTATTCATAAAATATAGTAAACTCAAAGAGTATGAAGAAAGGAGGAAACTATATACATATATATATATAGAAAGGAACTATAGAAGAGGAAAACTATAAGGAAATCGAATGTATGCCTAGTAAATTTAGACATATTTGCTTTTCATTCTTGTTGGAAAACTATTGACTATTACCTATTGATGTTTTGCTATGTTTTTTTAACTCAAACAAACTTTTCCAGTGTGTATAATTGCGTAAAAGTTACAGTGTATATATTCATATATAGATATATATAAATAGAGAGAGATAAAATTTGAATAGAATATTATTTTTTATCGGTATCCAGGATGCCTTGTATAGTGAAAAATATATTTTTTAACCTTATGTTTATATATATAAGAGCTTACCAGAATCACCATGTTTACCTAGGTATACATATTTAGTATTCTTTAACACTTATTTATGGTTTTATGGTTATTTTCCTCAGAAATCGTTTCAAAAAATAAAATTCAAAAGCTCAAGAGATGAAAAGAAAAGTTAAATTTAAGACTTACAGTCGGCATTATTAATATAAGCACAGAAATATGCATATATATATATATATATATATATATATATATATATATATATATATATGTGTGTGTGTGTGTGTGTGTGTGTCTGTCTGTCTGTGTGTGTCTGTGTGTGTACGAAGGTTACTAATGCGAATTGCATGCCTTAAAGTAAATACACATGTATGTATACATGTGTATATTTATGAATAAATATATATATGTGCGCAAGTGTATGTGGTGTACATTTGTACGTGCATATATATATATATATATGTGTGTGTGTGTGTTTGTGTGTAAATATTCTTGCGTTTTCGCGTCAGTCACACAATTTTTATCCTTAAAATACTATAAAGTAATTTTTATTGTCTAAAAATAATGCTACGTAAGACAATGAGAATTTTTTTCACATGAAATTAAATGCGATGCTGTATTATTTAGAATTACCCTGCATTGGTATTAAAAACATGCACTCATTTTTTCCCCATCTCTACTTCTTTAAAAGACTTGGATGCAGATATCCGCATTGATTTTGGGCTTCATCTGAGTGTTTAACAGCTTTTCTTATACTTCTGAAGAGGAATTTCTCGATAAAGTCCGCTAAAGCGTGTATTTGGCTTGAGGTCGAACATCTGTTTTTGGTGGATTTGGAAAATTCCCTTTTTATATGCTTATGAAAAGAAAAACCTGTTTGTTTATATAAAGTGTCAAATGTAGGCCCCCCATCAGTAGAAAAAAATCTCATTCTTGAGTTTTGAGAGTCATCTGTTAATGTGTGTTTTTCTTTTTTTTTATGTTTATAATTATTGAAGAAAAACATTTCTCAAGATTTTATAAGTTATATTTCTTCTTTAAAGAATTGTCTTAAGACATAAGTAGCTGGTAATAAAATCATTTTTACCAATCATCCTTTTCAATTTATCATTGATTAATGAAACCTAATAAATTTTTTTCGTTGCTTCATATAACTAGAAAGCTAATTTATTAGATTTTAGAGAATATTGATCAGAAAGTATATTTTTAAGCTCTGAAGAAGAGCCACGTAGTCTTAAATTTAAATGCAAATACAACTTGTGAAACACATTTTTTTTTTTAAAAAGAAATTATTTTAAAGAAGTTTGTGTAAAGAAGTTCAAAGTATTTATTTTAATTTACTTCTCGTTCAAAAAACATTTATTTAAAATGTATTAAAATAGAGAAATAGTCTTTTTGAGTGATTTAAAATATGGTGTGTTTTGAATTGCATCTGTGTAAAAGTAGGAGAAATATAAGCCCACTTAAGATTTTATTCTCAAATGGTATACCTAAATGAGAAGAAAAAAATCATTTCTGAATGAATAAAACACTTATTGAACGTTCCAGAAACCCTATTTAGAAACTGGCATATTTATGAAAGGAAACACACCAATTAAGGCTGCTACCTCAACATAATATCTGACTAACCCGAGGAAAGAAAAATATATGTTTTTTACTTGTCTTTTCAATACGAAATATTATTTCTAGTATAGAATATGATTTGTGAAAATAAATTGTGTCATTAAATATGCTAACTAAATCTGTGAATGTAGTCTGCTTAGCAAAAATTTGAAATGTATAATAATAATGCTTTTTTGTTTCTTTTTTAAGGTATCCGACTACGTTCGGAACCGTGATTTTGCAAAAGCGTATAAATGGATAATATTTAGGACATTTAGTGTCACTTACATTAGAAAATGTATATAAATTGTCTTAAGAAAAGTATTACAATAAAAAATTATTTTAGTGCAATATTTTAACAAAAAATGAACATAGAATGACCAATTTTCAAAATATTATACTTTTGTGAAAAATGCTTCTATTATAATAATATTTGTCTGTATATAGCTCAGACCTCTCTACAGAATCCCAACTAGAACTTTTGAAATATATAACTTAGAAGTGGGCTTATTCATGTGTTTTACAGAGGGGAGGAATTTTAAGAATAAAACGCAGATAATTATTACAATGGGTTGTAACTCTGAAAATAATGTGAATTTTTCAAAAATCATAGTGGAGCGTCTGTACAGAGATTTGAGCTATATACTTGCAACAAACAAATAACTATAATAGAAGCATTTTTCACAAAAGGAGACCAATTTTAAAAAAAGGTTATTCTAAGTTGATTTTTTGCCGAAATATTGTATTTATAAGTAATTCTTTTTGTCAAAATGACAAAATAATTTTATACATGTACTCTAATCTAAGTGACACTAAAAATCATGAGAATTATCCATTTATGTGCTTTTTTAAAATCACGATTCCGAACGTTTTCGGATACCTTAAATGCAACTGAAACGTAGTAGGTATTTGTAAGAGACCTTACTAAGTCTCTTTAATTAAAGAAACAGATTTTTAGACTTCCTGAAAGTATTTTTCAGGAAATCTAAAAAATTATTTTCTTGTGTCACCTTGATGAAAACATTTTACGTTAAACATTAATATGATGAACAATACATCGAATTACTTAATTAACAATATTTTGTTCATTCTAGTAAAGAAAAAAAAAAAACAGCAACCTTCCATTATCAAAAAAAAAGTACTATGAAACTGTTAAATGAATTTTAACTATCTAGCTCCCTTAAAGAACAATACATATTTCTAATGAAGAAAAATAAATTATTTTGAATAAAAACATTACCGCGGTATTCTGTTCTTGCATATTTTGTTGGCTAAAAGCTCAGAAAACATTCTTTGAAATCTTACTTGTACCTAAAAAAAAAACGTATCTGAAAACACTTTTTTATCACTGTATATGAAACAGAAACTGACAGAATGTTTAATAAAAGCACAGATAGAATGCTGTTTAAATAACTTTCCATTAATAGTATAGCGGAATATATATCCAAAACTACCTCCTAAGAAAGTGAGGAAAGTTTTATGGTCTCCAGAGCGTCATAAAACCCTGACAACCAGATGGGATATAGACTGAAGGCAGACACTGTGTAAAATGCACTCCCAGACCCTTGAGACTTTGGGGGTTAAGGTTGTAGCCCCCTTTCCAATTTGTTCCCATTTATATCCGTGCGGTCCACTCTTCATGTTTAAACACTGTTTCAGGTTCTCGTAACTGAAGCTTGATGTAGTCGGTAAAAAGGAACCATGAAAAAGAAAGATGCGTTGAAAGGCATAGTTAACTTTCAGTACCGTAACCACTTCGAGTTTTGAAAAAAGCTACAAATAAGTTCATATTGACATCTTTAAGGAAAGAAATTTATTTCAAAGCTGTTAAGGTATCCGACTACATTCGGAACCGTGATTTTGCAAAAGCGTGTTTATGGATAATTTTCATGATATTTAGTGTCACTTAGCTTAGAATATATGCATAAAATTGTTTTAAGGACATAATGATAAAAAGTGATTTAAATACAATATGTTAGCAAAAAATGAGCTTAGAATTACCTATCTTCAAAACATTCTACTTTTTTTTAAAAATGCTTTTATAATAATAATATTTTGCTTATATAAAGTAAAGACTTCACACACCAGAGAGTCTGAACTAGGATTTTTGAAAAATTCACATTTTCAGAGTTATCACCAAATGAAATAATTATAGGCGTTTTTTTTTCATAAAATTTCTTTCCTCTGTTGTAATAAGATGTAGATAAATCCACTTCTAAGTTATATATTTCAAAAATTCTAGTTGGGCTTCTGTAATGAAGTCTGAGCTATTTACAAACGCGAAATATCATTATAACAGAAGCATTTTTCACAAAAGGAGAATGTTTTGAAAATTGGTCATTCTATGTTCATTTTTTTAAATATTGTACTTAAATAATTTTTTATTGTAATACTTTTCTTAAGACAATTTTATATACGTTTTCGAATGTAAGTGACACTAAATATCATAAATACTACCCATTTACACGCTTTTGCAAAATCGTAGTTCCGAACGCCATCGGATGCCTTAAAAATTAAACGTAAATATACCGAAAATTATATTTATAACGGAAATAATAAATAATTAATACTTCTACTAAGAGTACGTTTTTCCTGCTTTAAAACTGTTATCCAGATTCTTCTCCAGTATAAAAGATGTAGTTTAAATCTTGATCAATTCAATGTTTTAAAAAATGAATAAAACTGTGCCTCTGAATATTTTTATCATAGTAGTTATATATATTGTATCATACTGAGAGATTTGTATTTAAAATTCATATATTTGTTTAAAATATTTAATTTCCAAGAGCTACAATTATTTACATAGAGCCAATGCATTTTGCTTAACAGTAGAAAGACTGAAATTTAGAAAAAGCCTATATTGCCCAAAAGCTGTCAAAATGACTGCATTGTGAAAGAATAACTAATGTGAAAAGAAATTTGTTTAAAATTAGTTTTTAATATATTTGTATATTATCTACAGTCATATAGGAAGTTATTAGTAAATATTAACAATAAAAAAAATACTTCACTAGGAAAAAAATATACTCTACAAAAGTCTAAGAATTTTTGTCATTATATACATCATTGTTTTTCTAATTGATATTAAAAAACAGTCAAAACGACTTCCTTGGACACAATCTAGAGTTAAATTTATAATATATTTTTTGTATTAAACATTTAATCTTTTAAATGAATTGTAATATTTATAGTACTTTAATTTTATTTTTGTTATACTATCATTTTGATGTGCAATGCTCGTTTGATATGTTCTCTTGTTTCAAAGTATATTTTTTTTCTTTAATTATCTGTTATCAATAAACAATGTTATTTCAGTCAAAATTCTAACGTTTATTTAATATTTTTTTTAATTTATTTTTCTGAATTAAATACTGATTCCATAAACTATTTAAAAAACAACTTTCTTCAATAATATTTATTTTTCACATTTTGTGTGATATTTTAACTATCGAGGTATTTTTTTTAAAAAAATTCGGTTACATTTTTTGAAAACTTATGAGAAACGTTAAGATTATGATATAGATATTATTTAATATCTTTGTAATGTATGAAAAGCAAGTATGGATATTAATATGCATTTTTTTACAATGCTCTGTTTATTTTACATTATTTATTTATAATCCATTCATTTCCATACTAAACATTACTTATTAAACATATTCCGTCATTGCATATAAAAAATAGCAGCTTTTACATATGTTTATATTCTTGCTTGAATTCATAAAACTTCCAATATCCATATGCATAGCCATTGGATCAAAACATACATGAGATACTGTGAAAGCTGGAGTTGGTATCATTACGAAAATTGCAAGCAACTGTGTCAGGTACCAATGCCATTATTCGATACTGATGAATTGTGAGAAACATGGTATCTCTCATTGTAAATGACTGATGACGCAAAACGCGAGTGATAATCAGAGCTTGCCTAGTTACTAATTACACTACGCTTTGCAGAATAACTATTTTTTCGCCCTGTCGTCCTTCGCGGCTCAAATCTCGTTTGGAATTGCTTTTATTTTTAGCTAGATCTGCAACGTAAGTAGTATTTAAATAGTAATTATGTAAATAAGCGAGACATATCGTCTTACTGTTTGTCTTCGACTTGCAGCATAAGTCAGGCAAGCTGCTGAGGTAATTAATGACTGTTTATCGTGAAAAATATTCCTCCTGGAAAAAGATATGAAGATATTACTACTTCAGAATTGTCAGAATATGATCAATGTTTTCAAAATGTATTCGCAAACTTTTCATAGATGAATTGAACATTCTTTGATTCATAAAATATAAAAACAAATTATATAATTAATTAGAAATACTTCAGATGGTAAATGTTATTCAATAATAGTAAATTACTGCAAATAGTTAAATGAATTTGTATATATATATATATATATATATATATATATATATATATATATATATATATATATAATCCATAATATATACAAATAGTTATAAAGCTAAGTATAACCAGTCAAGTCAGTAAGAAGTATTAGCCACAGTAGTGCAATAACAAACTCTTGGCCTTAGGACCCAAGATTGCAGGTTTAAACAAAGTTTTGTGTGTGAATAGTCAACCTTCACCTGTAATTTGCCTATACACTGGGCCATAGAGAAAGGAAGAAATATTATAGAAATGCAGTTATTACTGAATAAATACACAATACTATTAATATATAACTTTTCAATTTAATAGACTACTTACTATTATAGAGTTAAAACCCATGTAATAAAACTAGAAGATGATATATATATATATATATATATATCATGATGTATGTTGTGGTTTTAATTTGTATTAAAAATACTACGTTGTTTATATATTTAATATTTTTTGACTTATGTAAGCAGATATATTTTTCCTTTGTAATTTTTACTTGATATTTAATATAGGTAATTCATAATAGTTATACTTAGTATTGATGGAACTTATTCTTACTCTAATTTCATTTCCTTGAAGCTCAGTAGTATAAGCAAATTGCAGGGAAAGGTTGACTGGCCTTGAGATTATGTTTAACTCTTCAAGCTTAGTTCCTAAGGCTAAAAATTTGCTATTGTACTACTGCGGCTATCTTATTCTCGACGTATACTGTTTTCTTCTCTCTCTCTCTCTCTCTATATATATATATATATATTAATAACTAAAGAAAATACTATTTTTCAATCGGGCTTCGCAATCTACTTGTGCGCAGAGAACGCTCTTTGTCGAAAAGATAATTAATTTTGCACTTTTACAGATTTACTTTTGTTAGACGCAAGGAAATAAATTTAACGTATAAAAAGATAATAAGAATTCATAAAAGAGTGGTAGGAAACTGAGATTTATTTTAATAATCAAAAATAACCTGACAAAATCTGATATAAGGTTAAACAATTTATGTCTAAACATTGAAGTATTTGAAATATTTTTCAACGTATGCTGTATATCCTCGCAAATATATGTAGTGCAATTTTAATTAAATGATCATGTTTTTAAGATTCTTTAACACTGACTATGTGATAAATAAAAAAAAATTATATCTTTTGAAATTGCGTCAAATTCCATGGTTTTATTTTTCTTAAATATTTTTTTTCTTGTTAGAATATGAAAATTATTCATTTTAATTTCCTAAATATCTATATCTATATATATATATATATGTATATATATATAGCAAGTATTTCTGTCAAAATAAATTCAAATACTTGAGGAATATAATGTTATTCAAACTTATATTATTCTTTATTGGAGCTTCTTTTGTTTGTATGTGAAATATTCTTTAGAAAGCACATAATTTGCAATATAATTACTTGTTAAGGTTTATTGTAAGATAATATAATATACACACACAATAGATATGGTAATAATGTGCACTTCAGTTTATCTGAAATTAATAAGTTATGGATGCTTCTAAATATGCATGAAAGGGAGTATATAAATATATTTAAGCACATATCTCGGTGGCATAATATATTCTATTCCGAGGAATTACACAAATTATTTTAAACTTTGACACATTTTAATACATTCAAGTCAACATTAAAAGTTGAGTCTTTACATTAAAAAGTTTCCCCAGACTTTCCACAGAAGAAAGTGTACTTGTTACATGATAGGAAAGTTTCCCCATACAAACAGTTCTGCTTTCAAAAGCGATGCAAAACCGCAGCCGCTAAGTTTGTCGAGTTGTAATCTAGATTAATTAGCTGAATCTCAATCACCTTTATTGAATAAATTATCTCATATTCACAAAGTATACGTTATGAGAGTTAACGCGAGTTTGTCATTTGCATTTTGACGTTTTGATTGATGCTGGGTTCGTAAACGTGCTGATCAATTAAGTACGTCTATATAATTAACGAAGATGACTAGCTATAGAAATAGCAATACCTCTTTCAGGAAATGTTGATTGATTTAAAAGCTTCTCAGATGTTCCCTTATTAATCAAATATTTGAGTTAAGAAAATGATAAATTAAGTATGCTCATTGAGAATAGTCTTTAACTAATTTCAATGCGTAGTTAATAAAGTGTAAAGGTTTTAAACAGTTAAATTGAAAAATATATTATAAAATCATAAGTTTCCTAAGCATATTTCCCTAAAAGTATAATCATTTGTTTCGAAATTTAATAATGACATTCAAACTTTGCCCTTTAGAATGTGACAATTTTGTCGTAGTCTGTAGAGTTATAAAACTAAAAAGGAAAATAATGGTATATACACTAATAAACCCGCACACAAATATGTGATTTTAGTGGAATTGGCTTGCTTGTTTACGTGTTTATGTGCGCAATTATTTGCACTTTTGGCTTTCTGTCTTTGGTACATAGATTAATGTTTTCAAATGATATTTGGTATTGAAAATACCCTTCAGTATTTTAAGTATTAATCCCTTAGTAATATGCTTATAATGTAACAGCTATTTTAGGAACTTGTTCTTAGATTACTTTAGTTTCCTTTCCGCTCAGTTTATAAGTAAATCTAGGGGAAGGTTAGTTAGTCTTAAAAATGTGCTTAACCCTACAATCTTAATTTCTAAAGCTAAGAGTTTTCAATTCTACGACTGTGTCCATCTTGTGTCTACTTAGACTGTCGAGTTTAATTTCTGTTTATTATATATATATATATATATATATATATATATATATATATATATATATATATATATATATATATATATATATATATATATATATATATACAGTGGTGGCAAAAAGTCCTGAACACTCATTTTTAGCGTAATTTTTTGTGTTTTGACTTCATTTTTCGTTGTGAAATTATCGCACTATCTTAAATATTGTTATTTGTTTTAATGTATTTTTTATGCTGATTTCAAATATACTATTAGTTTTTAATGACTAAAATATTCTTTGTAGTAAAGCTGCCTGAACACAATAATGTGAAATATGTGCAGAATAAAAGAATATAGAATAACATAATATGCAAAGAAAAATAACACGAAAATTGACAAATACGGTAAATTTAATATATATATATATATATATAAGTATTTTGAAAATTACATTGTTGTCGCAAATTAGAAAATCAATAATTTATGGGCCAGCCGTTTGCTTTAATTATGTCTCTACATCTTTTTGGCATGGAATGCACCAATTACAAAAGAAGATCTTTCGTGACAATATGGTTGAGGGAAAATATTAAAGCTTCAATTAATTCACGTTTGTTTGAAGTTTTTTCTTTGAAATTTCATAACCAATTTTAAACCATAAGTTCTCTTTCGGATTAAGGTCGGGAGACTGTCCTGGCCAGTTCATTCTATTCACAGTATGGTCTTTCAACCATTTCTGGATTACCTTTGCACGATGACAAGAGGCGTTATCGTCCTAAAAAATGCATGACTGATTCCCCAAAAGATCTCTCGCAGTTGGTAGCAATTTATTTTGCAGTATTTCAATGTAATCCATGGCTTTCACTGTTCCGCTAACGGTATGAAGTCTTCCAACACCATGAAAAGACATGCAACCCCATACCATCACTTTTGTCGGGTACGTTACTGTGGGCTTCAGACACTGAGGGCTGAATTCCTCATGAGTGCGTCGTCTTACATATACACTAATTTGGTTGCCAGAAATACAAAACTGACTCTCGTCACTAAATATTACCTTTTCCCAGTCTTTAATAGTTCATAATGAATGTTCCCTTGCCCACGTCAATCGCCTCTTGCGTTGAAATTCAGTCAGTAATGGTTTTGGGCGCGCTTTACAGCCTCGTAACCCAATTTTCAGCAGTCTTCCTCTAACAGTTCTTGGACACACACTCACATTTGATGTCAAAGTCCATTGTTTCAAAATTTGCGAGGAATTAAGCTTTCTGTTTGAAAGCGAAATTCTATGCAATAACCGGTCTTCACGTAAAGAAGTTTTTTGGTCGTCCTGTCCGCAATAAAATTTGTTTCAGAAAATCTTTTCAAAGTTCTCACAACAGTAGAAAGGCCACATGGTACTTTAGCAGCAATTTGGCGCATAGAATAACCTTCTTCCTTCAAATGTATTATTTTGTACCTTTTATTCTCAGGCAGATATGAAAATTTAGCCATAATTCCAATATTTTCTACAAACGCACTTCAAATTGCTTTCATGCGCTATTTTCCACAAGCACACAACTGCATTCAGTACAATAAACCACGTTTCATCTTTTTCTTTCAACCCTTTATCGCTACTGCTCTCTGATTGGTTGAAATAACGGAGCATTTCATTGGTGGAAAACACACTCACTCATTCTTACAGTGACTTTGTTCTTTCTTGTCAAGGTTTTTTTAACATATCAATGAAACTATTTATTTTAGATTAAATTTACAAACAGATTTGAAATCAGCATCAAAAAATACATTAAAATCAATAACAATATTTAAGATAGTGCGATAACTTTATAACGAAAACTGAAGTCAAACCCTAAAATTACGCAAAAAAATGAGTGTGTTCAGGACATTTTGCCACCACTTTATAGATATATATATATATATATATATGTGTGTGTGTGTGTTAATGTGTACACACACCACATGTAATGAAAATATTTACAGATGACTGTAAAATTTATCTCATCACCTAATATATTAAGTAAATAATATTCATTTAATGCGTTAATGTAAATAATTTACCTGTAAATTCATTTAGATAGTAATTTTGAAATTTTTTATTGAGCACGCTATTCAAATCCTTCGTTCGATGCTTTTGGTGTTGTTTAAAATAACTAAATTCTTTAACTTTATTTAATTGGAAGTTGAGTGATGGTATGAAAGTTGGCATGAAATTAAAAAGTATAACCTACAGATCAGTAATTTGATCAAAAGTAACGAATTACCTCTAATAAGATGTTATTGTTTTAAAATCTTATTGACATCATAAAAAGGATATATTTCTTACGAAAATGTTTGTTTTTAATTTTATTTCATGTTTATTCTGAATTTTGTTAAGCAGTATTTTTTTAAAATATGAATCAGTAAAAAAACCTGAAGTTGGGCAAAGGTATGGTATAACATTCTTCTCTCAGGTTTACTTATCTAAATATACACATTCATACATAGGTATATCTTTTTTCGGATTCAAAACCCGGGAGATATTTTTTACCCGATAAGAAGTCTGCATAAGCACCGCTCTGTAATGACGTATATGTCTCCTCGAATCTCCTTCAATTCTTTCTTATTTTTTCTTCTTTATGAGGAAAGTATCGAAATCAAGGACCAGATTCCTGAAATTCTAAATTCTATTTCAATCTTTTCTTCCCCCTCTAACGCTCATTTAAGCCCCAGTCAAACTGAGTAGAAAAGGTAAAAATTCGGTATAATTCAGAAGAAGTTACGGTTAATGAATCCAGGCTCTGGAATTTCCGGCCCCGAGTCACAGGGAGAAAATTACAAACGTGGGATGGTTTTTTTCCTCGTCTTTTTGTATTATAAGCCTGTTATTATTTTTTTCAAGGGCGTTCAAACCATTCCCCCTTTTCAAAATAATTTGCTACAACCGCGGCTCTTTGCATCATGTCTCTCTTTCTTCTTTTACATTTTTCCTTCTGTAACCCTCTGGAAGTTGAATTCGTTATGAACTTCTGGAGATGTTCTCTAAATCGAAAATTATGCTAATTTTGAATCTGCGTCCTTTTGAGGAGAAACTAAAGCACGTGTTGGCTCCAGTTTTAATTACATAAGAAAGGAAACTGCTTTTGGTTAGATTTGACCAAATGCATGAGTTCCACAACGTAAAGGAAAACGCTAAGTTGATGCAGAATTTTCATTGATTTTGCAGGAGCTAAATTTAATCCGCTGAAAAGTATGTCTTCCCGTAAAAATGTTCAGCTTAGTACCTCAGTTTTAATGGTTCCTGAAATGAACCTAGTACCAACACGTTTGTAAAGGAAATTGTTGAAATTCTCAGAGCTGACTTAATTATGTTGTCTTAGAGAGAATCATCTCTAATGCTACGGGATATGCCATTTTTTCCGTTTTTGTTTACTTCCTATTGAAAAGACGTTTTGGGATGTTTCTATAGACCACCTCGTAATTAATGTTTCCCACAACATACAAGTATTTAATTCAGTTCAGTGAGATAAACTTGGGCTCTGCATTAATTTATTAAAGACTCTGAATAGTAATTTGTATCTCCTAAAATTAAAAAACACAATTAAAATTATTACATATCATTGAATACAACTGTTTATTAAGGTAGTTATTTAAAATTATTTACTTAAAAAGTGGTGTACAATCTAAAGTATTGCGCTATCCTATTTATATATATATATATATATATATATATATATATATATATATATATATACCTTTTAAGTTTCCAGAATCTCAATGATACTTTTATCTTTAAATTTAATGTCATTTCAGTCTCCCAAAAAGAGTTTAAAAATATATATATATATGATATTAATGTATATGTATATATATATATATATACATATACATTCCCCCATATATATATATATATATATATATATATATGGGGGTGTATGTGCGTGTGCCTATATGTATATTATGTATGTATGTTAAATACATAAAATATATAATTATTTATCAATTTACTATTCATTTCATTAAAACTCAACATTTGGATTCCAATTCTTAAACTAATTTTTTTCTTGATAAATAATAAGTAATTAAAGAAAAAATGGTAATATAATAAGTTAAAACTTTGTAGTGATTTGCATCACATTTTCATAGTAAATACGAAATTTGGTTGATGAAAATAATCTAATATAGCTCCAATTGAAGCTTTTAAATCGTATTTTATTTGTTATTTAATTCCTTTAAATATAAAACTTTGCATTAGTATCAATGAAGTAAATTTATACTTAATATTATACGAGTATCCCCAATAAAGTAACTAAAAGTACTTGTTGTTAAATATGATAAATTTGAATTAAATCCAAATAAAAATAAATATTTTCTATATCGCATTATTTTATAGATTAAAGTGCAGAAGCCGAATATTCTTAAGTAGATATTCACGGACTTTTATGTATTTAATGTTTATAGTGCAATGATTAATAATTCAATAATATTAAAAATTATTTTCATAAAATTTGTTAGCTTATCTTTGAAAATTCCCTTATATAAAAGTAGTTTTATGAAAAATAAAAACATTAAAAATTTCTGGAAATAACAGTGAGAAAAAAATTAAAAACACGATTAAATATGAATATTTATCTTGAAAATTAACTGCTTTAACTGTATTTTTTTACCAGACTTTAAGCCTAAAATATGTAATTGTGTACTTATTGAGCCAGAAGTTTCTTGAGATAAATGTCTTAGTTTATTGTGTGAAATAAATGGACCAAAATTTTTAACACACTTTATAAATTGAAAACTTGTTCAGAATCAATCTTTATGTTTTAAATTTTTAATGTTAAGGGCAATTTTTTTCTCTTTGTGTTAAATTAAAGAAAAGTGCATTTAGTGACTATCTTTAAAAACTTAAAAAATTCTGTTTGTATAAAATTATATCAAAATTTGCTTATATTCAGAAACATTTCAATTCATGTAATAGTATCCCAAATTTAGGTATAACAACAGCTTAACATAAAGCAAACACTTTACCTAAATCAAAGGCAATCTAAGTAGGCTATTAAGATAAAAAATCACTAGCATAAGTTCCAGTCACTCAGAATAATCTATTCGATTTGTCCTATTACTTAGATAGAATCAGACAAATAATTTAAAACAAGAGAAAACTTTAAACCCAAGGATGCTAAAATATTGCGAACTGAAAAAATTTCAATCGACGAAACAAGTACGAATGCATTGTTAAAATAAGTTTCTAAGCACGCATGATTTATATTTAAGATAACTCTACTTCATCTGTAAAAAAAATTGTAAACACAAATTACCTTAAATTGCTTAATATTGTAAAAAAGAATTTAGGTAAGTACCAAATATATGAAAAAAGGAAGAAATGTGCCTAAGATAATACAACGGAGAAAAAATAAGTCATAAACAAATTTACCATAATGTCCCACGATCTAGCAATCCGTTTAGAACAACCGAATGTAATTTTCTTTTGGTGGAACGAAGTTAAAATGCAACGTAAGAATGGCATAAAATAAATGAAACAAGCAGTAATATCTGTATGTGGTGCTCGCATTCAGCATACATCTGGCGTCTTGGTTCATTTTACTCGGAAAGGAATTTTCGATTTGCTTTAAGGGATATTGGTGGCTTCATTTAATGTGAGTGTAGTGTTTGTTGTAATAGTTTTTCCTTTAAATGGAACTATACCACTGAATTTATTTTACAAATACAAAATAGCCAAGAACCCAAGTTTTGATAAGGACAAATTATACTTTATGCTTCAAATTGAATTGTATTATCTCACACTATTCGTAAACTCTTCAATAATGATAAGAGTTTTCAAAAAGAGAGGAAATCTAATGAAACTACTTTATACTTTACACTTAAAGCTTGAAATGTTTCAATTAGAGCTAAAGACGAGTTTACTGAATTCAATCTTGAAGTTAAGTTTCTCAGAATATTTAGACAATTTAATAGAGTATTAATATTCAGAAGTATTCAAGTTTCTTAATTTTATACAGAAGAATCCATCTCAATCATTACAAACATAATTTAATCGAACATTTGTAATTTTTTTTAGTTACTTTTTTTTTACTTTCCTTTCTCAATCCTAAATTTTAACTATTTCATGTGTATATTTTTAATTTAGTAGAATTAATTGGAATACATTTTTGGGAAATGTTAAAATGTTTTGAAATTTATGAGCACACGCGTAAGCTAAAAATAACAATGTTAAAATCAACTTAAATGTAAAGAAGCCGAGCTGAAGAGAAATCATACAGCCTCAATGCATCAAATAATCCTACAACATCAACGCATCAAGCTCTATGTTACTTATCTTATTTACTTATCTATTGCTCCTTTTTATTAAATATATTGAAAAGAAATGCTATAGTAATTTCTTCTCAAATTTGTAACGTCTTATGAATGCAATTCAGTTAAATTTAAAAGAAACATTGTCAAATCGAGATATTAGTTATGAGAATATTTTGAAAAACTTTCCTTTTAAAAAAATTTAAAATATTTGTGAATTTTTATAAAACCATCAATTGAAAAGATCAAATATATTACTAGCTTATAACTAATTGAACTTAGTATAAATATCTAGTAAATATCTGAATCAGTTCATCGATTCATCCATTTTAAAACAATTCAGCAAGTTTTCGGGTGTTTTAAATATTTTTTTTTTATATGAAATCAGAAATTAGCGATATTTTTTAATTGTTTGTATAAATCGTTGTATTAGTTCTCTGATAAAAGTTTCTTTTTTTGTTTAATCAAAATAATAATAATAATAATAATCAGAAATATTCATAGATGAACTTATGCTTTTAAATATTCTAAATGTTATCAGCTTTGAAAAGAAATATTATGTTTGAATAAACACTAATTTACCAATAAATAAAAAAATATCTTTGCTTACGTTTTCTTTTTTCATAATTTTTAATTGCGGTTAAGTCTTTTCATTGACAGTTTATTATTATATCTACATAATCTTATTTGATCAAGTTGTGTGTGTGTCATTCAAAGCATATTATAAGTACCCCTTTTTCAAAATTCTGTAATTATTTTGAATATATTTTTTCAATCTAAAATGAATACTTCTTAAAACTGAATTTTTGACATAAAAATTAGTAAAATATATGAATTTTTTTTGTCCGAAAAATAGATAAAAACGTTTATAATTGTCAGATATTTCTACTAAAAAAACAATACTTATATTTAACTTAAAAATCATATAATGTTTTTACTTTTTTTAGAGCATAATCTTTTTATATTACTACATGAGTAAGACCAATTACACATTTTATATTATTTTTTTATCTATACTTTGGTATTTGTTGCTGTCAGGTTCTCGAGCATTGATATATAGCATCTATTCTTTCTAAAAACATGAAATGTATGCACATAATACAATATTATGAAGTTAATAATTAATTGTTTACCTAAAATTTAGCAATATATAATTCGCAAAATTGTGTTAGGCATAAAAAAAATAAATCTTGGCATTTAATAATTTTAGTGAATAGTACAGTAAGAATTTTTTTCAACTTTTATTATAATACTGTGCTTTAATATATTTTTTTTTAAAAAAAGAAATTTAGTTATAGGTAGTTTATATTTAAACTTGCGAATAATGGTTTAATAAATTTTAGATACTAAGGAACTGAATAATGATTCATTACTGATTTAATTACGTTAATTCTAAAAATATTGCCTACATACATTTTTAATTGCTAGCATTTTATATTTATAATAAAATTTAAAATAATGCATTTTTGTTCATTTGAAGAACATTTTTGATTAAACATCGGTGAACATCATATAAAATGCATTTGTTTGATCACTACACCCAGGATAGCTCAATAACACACCTCACACATGGACTGTAAAACACTCTCTATTTTTATTCACCTAAAAACATAGTAACTGGAGATACACAGACAGCGCCGTCTGGCGCACGGTTTTTGCG